>BMAW01078665.1:0-66115 GCA_019974015.1 Nephila pilipes | reverse complement strand
TATATATATATATATATATATATATATATATATATATATATTATAACAATTATATAACAAAAAATGACGCAACAAGAAGGAGTTGATTGAAGGTGACAAATATTGGAGGAAAGGATAATTATGTACAAAATAGAAAATGATTAAAATTTCAGAAAAATTAAATGATTTATTTCAGAGTTACAAAGCAACGAGCTCAAAAAGGTGTTGACCCACCTCTACCCTGGATGCAAATTGCCACACGACGTGGCATACTGTGATAAAGATCTCTGATGGTCTTCTACGGTATTTCTAGCAAAATTTGCCGCAATTGTCGGCCTTGGTCATCAACATTCCCTGGTAGATGCAGTCGCCCTCCCATCACATCCCACACATGCTCGATTGGAGAGAGATCTGGCTAGCTATGGAAGTGTTTGACCAGCTGTAAGACAGATCATAGCAACACGTACCGTATGGGGTCTGGCATTATCTTGCTGAAAAATAAGTGTACTGCAAAAGGAATAATAGCAAAACAGGTCTAAAGATGTCGTGGACGTAACACAGTGCTATAAGTGTCTGGCTATCAAGAGAAATGGCACTCCAGGCCATAACTTCTGGTTTAGGGCCTGTATAGAGTGCGGTAGTGAACGTAGGATCGGCACGCTGCCCTGGAAGTCTCCAGACACGTACTCGATTATCGTCAGGACACAGTTGGAAGCGGGATTTGTCACTAAACATTATACGTCCCCAGTCAGCATCGTTCTAACTTATTCGAGCAAAGCACCATTGCAATCTGACTCGACAGTGTATAGGCGTGAGTGGCAGGTGGAGTAGCGGTCGGTACTAGCGTAGTTTTCGTTCTATCAGCCTTCTGTGAATGGTCGTCAACACATGACGCTAATGTTTAAGGTGAAAAGTTGTGGCGTACGAGATCACTTTTCAATTTTTAATCGTTTGATTTAATTTTATTTACATGTAACTGATATGATATTCAGTTCAATAATGTGCTGTTTCTTTTAATTTTAATTTCGGAAATGTTTACTATTGTTCATTTCTTGATATTTCATCGTTTTCTTTAAGGTATACGACTAGGTTGAAAAAGCTTTTTTTGATGAAAGTTTCGATTTTTTTTTTCTGATTGTAAATTAAAGCCCCACTTTTTAAGATTCCAAAACAGTCCTTATTATTACTTTATGTTTGATAGAACTCAAGTTATAGCTTTTTTAATAGTGTGCTGTTATTGAAACCGAAACCGGAAGTAGTGACATTTGTGACAGGAAGTTGACGATTTATCCTTTTTTAAAGCACTATTTCCCTAAAATTATGTTTTAAAACCTCAATTTTAATTTTCTACTTACTAAGCCACGAATTATTAATAATTATTTCAAGCAATTCTGTTTTAGATGATTGGCAACAGAGATTTTGACTACCGCTTATAACTGTTTGTTTACATTTTTCGTTCGTATAACTTTGCTAATCGTTAGTTTTTTCCCCCTATACTTTGCTTTAATTTCAGTTCTTTATTTGTAAGACATTCATTTTAAGTTTATTTTTCTTGAAAATATGGGCAAAAGTCGTTCTTATCGTCCACGCAAAAGGAGGTTTTATGGAAATCAGAACGCTAGTACTCTTACTGAGTCATTCTGTGAAAGAGAAAAGACTGCGAGCGAAAGGAAACTACAGCATAGTAACAAATCTGAGCATGCTGAAAATAATTCATCAGGACATTTAACAGGAAATATTATTATCGACTTATAAATTTTACTTAGTGTTTTTTCAGTCTTGCGTTGTAAAACTGAAAAGTGTGGAGAAAGTAGTTTGTTTCTTGTGGAGGATTCAAGATTTGGACTTTCTTCTAACTTTTCTCTACATTGCAAAAACTGTAACTTTGTATTTTCATTTTGTTCATCCAAGAAAAAAGACAAAATGAATGAAATTAATACTTGTTTTGTGTATGGTTTGCGTTTAATTAGAAGAGGGTTATCCGCAGGAAGGAAGCTATGTGCCATCTTGAATCTGCCTCCCTTTCTTTCAAAGCTTGCATTCCGTCAACAGGAAAAGAAAATTCTTTGTGCTGCTGCTTGCGTTGGAGAAAAGAGTATGAATGATGCTGCAAAAAGTATTCGACAACTTAAGAAATGTCCAAATGATGTTACAAATTGTGGTGTTTCTGTGGATGGTACCTGGCAGCGCCGTGGGTATTCATCATTAAATGGTTGTGTTAGTGCCATATCTGTAGACAGTGGAAAAGTTGTGGACTTTGAGACTTTATCTCAATTTTGCAGGAAATGTAATTCCAAACTATCAAATCACAAAGGCCACTGCAATCGCCATAAAGGGTCTTCATCGAACATGGAACCAGTTGGTGCTTACCGTATTTTTGAAAGGTCAGAAAATCGCAGGATGTTACGGTACACTGACTACTATGGAGATGGAGACTGCAAAGCTTATGATTCCGTAAAAAATATGTACGGAAAAGATTCGGTTGCAAAATTAGAATGCATTGGTCATATTCAGAAAAGGGTTGGAACAAGGCTTCGTAAGCTGAAGAGTACAAAAAAGGGACTTGGTGGGAAAGGTAAACTGACTGATAATTTGATAAACAAATTACAAAACTATTATGGAATCGCAATACGAAGCAATGTTGGGAACTTAGACAAAATGCAGTCTGCTGTAATAGCAGCTTTTTTTCATTGTTGCTCCGCAAAACATGGACAGTGCCCTGTTGGACCCGAAAGCTGGTGCAAGTTTCAGAAAGCGAAAGCTTTGAACAAATTATTTCTTGAAAAATCACCAGTATTGCCACAAAATAGTATTAATATTGTCAAGAAAGTTTACATGACTTTGTGTGATCAAAGTCTGTTAAAAAATGTTTGCATGGAAAAACTCAAAATTCCAATGAATCTTTCAATTCAATTCTGTGGCAAATAGTACCAAAAGAAGTATTTGTGGAGCACAAGACATTACTTTTAGGTGCTTACATTGCTGTTCTGCAGTTTAATAGTGGATTTAATGGATTGTTACGTATTTTAAATGAAATGAACATTGTCCCTGGATATAATACTATACAGGGACAAATAGCATTTGATGATGAGCGTATTGAAGACGCAAAACGCCACTCACTGCCAACAGCAAAAATTTCCAGAAGAAAGCTTCGCGCCATAAGAAAAAAAAGAAACATAAAAATGGAGGAAAATGAAGGAGTGACTTATAAAACTGGAGAGTTTTAACTTATTCTACTGTCAATTTTAAAATAATTATATATTTTGAATATGCTCTTCAAAAATAAATTTTTCACGAAATTTTTTGCTTAAAAATTGAGACATTTCCACGACAGTTTACCTAAATTAAATGAAATTTAGTGCATATATTTCAAAATCCCCTCAGAATGTTACAAACCACTGGTTCTGAGATAATTCCATTTAATCATGTTTTATAGTTCCTTTTTTAAGAAAACATAAATTAATTTTGACGAAAAATCATTAACGTCAATTGCGATTGCTTATAAAATATTTATTTTTTTAAATATTTGTTAATGTGCAGTTTTTGACACTTCAGAGGGATTATGAAGTATATTTAAATAAAACAAAAATTTATTATGGCCATTATTTTTTAAATTATGCTGTTTTCCTGACATGTAAAATTTTGTTAAAATTTCATGAAGAGCATTTCTTTTTCAAAACTTAGATGTAATATATATGTATATATTTTTATACTCTCAAGTATTTGTGATATTATGAGTCTTTTTCAATTATTTCTCATTATAAAATTTTCCTGGTTGTCAATTTTGAAAAATTAGTCCACGATCCTTGTAGGATGAGTATTGAAGAATTAAAATGGCTCTCACTACCATCAACAAAAACCTCCACAAGAAAACTTAGGTCCATTAGAAAAAAAGGAAACATCACTATTGAGGAGAAGGAAGGAATAAGATGTAAAACTGGAGAGTTTTAAGTTGTTTCATTAATATTAACTTTAAGTAACTTATAAATATATTTTTTAAATGTGTTTTCTGAAGAATTAAAATTTCACCAAAAGTCATGCACGAAAAACGTGATATCTCCAAAGCAATCCAACCAAATTCAATAAAATTTGGTACACATTATTAACAAGTCCTTGGGAGTGTAATAGATTGCAGGTTTAGAGATAGTTACATTTGGACACATTTTGCAGTCTTTTTCGTTCCAAAGCATGTAGTAATTTTGATGAAAAATCATTAACATCAACTTCGAATCCTTATAAAATATTTATTTTTTAAAATAATTGTTATTCTGCGGTCAGTTACACTTTACAGGGAGTAAGAAGTATATATATGAAATAAAAATCCATTATGTCTATTATTTGTTTAATTATGCTGTTTTTCCTAACATTGTAAATTTTGCTAAAATTTCATTAAAAAAACACCTTTTTTCAAAACCTAGAGGTTATATGTGTATATATATATAAATTTATTGTTATTTGAGTCTATTTCTATCACTTGACACTAAAAGACTCTTCTGAAAAGTATTTTTTAAAAAATTGGTCTTCGAACCTAGTCGGGTGCCTTAACTCTTATATTTAATTGAGTAATTTAATAATAATTATAAAATAAGGGCACTTTGGGTGGATAAATCTGTTTGCAAAATTTTGAGTTTGACATTTTGTTTCTTTATGTTCATTGATTTGTTAAGTATCCAAAACAATTATAATATTTTTTGATTTATTCCTCTCTTTTTGTGATTTGTAATGTAAATTTTTAAATATCAATAAGTAACACGAGTATAAAATTGAGAAGGGTTTACTTTGTTAAGCCAATATAATTTAAAACCTGAATTATATCATTGAAGCAATTAGCTTAAAAAAAGAGAGAGGACGTATATAAATTTGTGTGTGTGTGCTATTTGATAGATGTACGTGGGATATTTTTATTTTAATGACTAAGTAAGTTTATTGAATTAATTCATTCAAAAACATATTTTATGTAAGTTAACTACAAAATGTTAAAAATGATGCTACATTTTGTCTAAATGCGATGAAATCAGACATTAATACAATGAATGTAATATGACACTTCTACTATATAAAATTGAAAATATCAGATATTGCCTTAAATCTTAGTTTTTTATTTAAATGAACTATTATATCAGTTCTTTTCCATATTTTTTACAGAAAATTGAAGTATTCCTTCACATTGAAAGATAAGACAGAAGAATCAGTAAGTGTTTCTTTGTCTGGCTAAGTTAAGCGATTATTGACTAATATTCAAAACTTAACGATTACATTTTATCTTAAGCATCAGATATCAAATGCGCAGGTCTAAATATAACATTTAAAATAATTTCTATATCCAAAACCTTTTGTTCAGTAACTCTTTTTCTTTTGTTCTCTAGCAAACACTATCTGAAAGGTAAGTCATTAAATGCAAATGTTTGAAACTTTTCAATTTTTCTTAACGATTATTACAGTTTTTACTGCCTGCATTACAAAAATTAAAATAAATGTTTAAAAATAATTTTAAACATTTATTTTAAAATGTTTAAAATAATTTTAATATATATATGTTATATATATATACCGCTGGGTCTTAAATGCTACAAACATTCAATATTAAATCTATACAAACAAACCAAACTATGAAATAAAAAGCAAAAACACAAATCAAATGACAAAAACAATGTATTCAAAGATAAGAATAAAACAATACTATACAAAGATAAGAATAAAACAATACTTAACTTGATAATTGAACATAATATAAGAATTAGATAGGTGAAAATTTCTCATTGAGAAAAGGCAAAAGTACAACTTTAGTCATTGGTATTTTATGAATGCCACTTTTATGTTTAAGGCTCCCGTCTACTCGCCATTTTGATTTCGAGGACGTAATGTTAATCCTATGAAATTTTGACTTTAATTCTCACATCTTTACTATTTGATCTATTTGAATGCAATAAAGTGCATCTGAAAGAGAAAAAAATCATGAATGCTTCTGTGGAACTACTTTTTCCACCGATTTTTAAAAATATTTTAAAATATTCTTCAAATACCGGAAAACTCACAAGCGAATCATTAAAATAAGAATATAAATATTTTTAAAAATCTTAGGAAAAAAGTAATTCCACAGAAACCTTCATTATTTTTCTTTCTTTCTGATACACTTTGTTGCATTTAAATAGATGAAATAGTAAAGATGTGAGAATTAAAGTCGAAATTCCGTAAGATTAACATTACGTCCACGAAATCAAAATGGCGGGTAGACGGGAGCCTTAGGTATTACAACTCGGACGATATTATCCGGACCTGGATGGATTTTAATAATCCGTGCTAAATGCCACTTTAATGTGGAATAATTATGGGAATCCGTTACCAAAACTAAATCTCCTTCTTTGATTTCTACCTTTCTATTGTAACATTTAGGTCGATTTAAAAGTTTATTTTTATATTCCGAGGACTATTTTTTCCAAAGATTTTGAGATTGTTTTTAAAGCAATTACCATCTACTCAAATGATTCATAGCACTCTCTATATAATTAGGTTCAGGTAATACAATTCAAGTTGATCCAACTGGAAAGTGAGTAGGTGTCAATGCCTCAACATCATTCGGATCATTTGAAATAGGGCATAGCGGGCGAGAGTTAAGAACTAATTCATTTTGTATAATTAGAGTAAAAAATTCTTCGTAACTTAAGAATTTTTTCCCTTCAGATGATTTAATTACTATTTTAAGGACTTTACACTGACTTCAAATAAACCTCCAAAATGAGGGGTAGAGGGAGGATTAAAATGCTAATTTATACCTTCAGTATCTAGATAAAATTTCCTTTCTTCCTCACTCCTTAAATAAAGCTTTCAAAATTAATTTTAATTCTCTATAAGCACCCCCAAATGTTTTTACCTTTGTCACTGAAAAGATCTGATGGTTTGCCCAGCCTGGCAACAAAACATTAAAGTGCAGGTTGAAACGCTACATTTCTTAAAATCATTTACAATTTCAAAGTGAAGGCATTCGTAGTAAAACAAATCAATATACGTACAAACACTTTTTTTACCTGTTTGCATCTACTTACGAAATTTGTTATTGTAAAAAAACCACGGAAATCAAGTTCTGTTCTAACAAACATTCTGGATATCGTCACTCTAGCAGTTGGTAAATCAGGCATTTGTTGCTACACAGACTTAGAATTATCCTCCTACAAATAATACAATTAAATATAAGTTTTCCAAATATAATATTTGCTGAAATATCCAGAATTTACTCCTTATAAGTGACACTGTTGTTTCAACACCTGCATGGAAATAAAGAGCATGAAAATGATTAATTACATTAAAAGTAAAATTGTGTTTAGTTGGTTAGAACCATAGGATTCTTTTTAATTTCATTTAAATCACTACGTTTTAGTCTGCCATCTGAGTATTCCATCTTGATCCAAAAATGGAGATAATAGTTTACTACCATTAAGAATAGGAACACTCTTTTCCAAGCACGTAATTTCTGACATAAAGTTCTTTACGCATTTATTAAGATGCATAATATAGCATAGGAAAGTTTGCTGCTTACCAACTCTCCACGGGTAGGATGTAACGATAGCCTGTTACTGTGCAAGAATCTCTTGCACCAAACCTCGACTCTTATCATTCTCGTGTAAGATAAAAATTCATTGATGACATCTAAAGGCTCAGCAGTATTAATAAGCTTATATATTTCACGTTCTTTTGGTGGTTTTAATTCATGAAGAAATAGTTCATTGGTTTCTCTCGGAATGCTGTCTAGGCACTCAGTAATTACAGGATATTAAGAAATGTGGGACTGCACCCCCCTCCCCAATTCCCAATGTTGAAGCTTAACAGGATTAATGCATCTTGAAGTTAGATCCGTATTATTTAGTTTGGAAGGTATATGAGGCCCCTGTTCAACACAGTTAAATTTTTGATGATTGATACTATGTTAGTTACAAATGTCTTTAGGTATTTACATTTTTTTTTAACCATGGCAGAACGATGGTACTATCAGTCCTGAAACAGGTTTTCAAGACCTCTAGTTTCAGAGCACTTAAGATTCATTTCATCAACTTAACCAATAGCACAGAGTTCGACGTATGGTACAGGGATACACTTAAAGGGTGCTACCCCAGATTTACTAATGAGTAATTAAATTTTATTGTCACCACAAGAATTGATGGATTTCAAATAAATGCCAACTCCATAAGACACTTCAGAGGCATTAGCTACGCCATGTATCTGATTGATAATAATTGATTGTTCACTGAGAATCCATCGTAGAATATTGATTAGGTATGCTGCCTTTAAGGAATTTATAAAACTTTGACACTCTTTATTTTCCTTCAATGAGAGACTGTAACACCAGTTTAATTTTAATAACCATAATTTGTGTAAAATTACCTTAGCTATGATGATTTTTGAACAGGCTTAATAGACCAAAGAGATCAAATATTTTCTCTAATTGCGGTAACACATCAAGTTTGCTATATGCATCCTTTTGCTCTACAATTAGACAACTCAAAACAATCTAATTGTAGTTTCCAAAGTATGCCTAAAACTTTAGTGTCATTATTAAATATACAAATATATTCTACAAATTCACCGCACAATAGGAATGGATTATTTGCTGATCAATAATGAAGCTCCTTGCCTCCTCTAACTAACAGCGATATGAGCTGCCGTTGCATATATTTGGCTTTACAGAGACTATCCGCACCTGTTAAGACATCGGCCATGTATATGCCCTGTAATAAAACAGATGACGCTAAAGGAAAATTCTTTTCCTCGTCTTTGACCAACTGCTGCACTGACCTTGTTACCAAAAAGGCGCATTATTTGTACCATACGTTACAGTGTATAATCTATACAATTTTTACTTTATCATGTTCCTCCGCCTTGAATAAAATTCACAATAGAAATCTTGGTTTAGGATCGATCAGTATCAAATGACACATTATTTAATGTCTGTAACAAAGGCAAATTGATGATTCCTAAACCTCAGCATAATACCTAATAAATAATTCAGAATTGTACTTCCGTTAAATTGCAAGCAATTTAATGATTTTCCGGAAGAAGTTAATGCACTTGCGTTACGTGCGACTCTCAATGGTGTGCGATTTGATGTAGGACGGAACACGCAATGATGCGGAATATAATATTTTACATCTGGTTCTTCAAATTCCATGACCTCCTCATTTAACCTATATTTAAATATTCCAGCAAAAAATTTTATAAAGTTCACAAAATTTAGGCCTTCTATGTAGGCAATTCCATAATGACTTTAAGCGTTTGGTAGCATTCTTAATTGATACACCAAGGCACGATGGGTCTTCTTTAGATGGTATTTTTACAATAAATTTTCCGATTTCAGATTTAGATTACTTTTTTTTAAAAAACATTACCTCCCAAATTTCTGCTTCTTTATTCTTAGAAATCTCAGACTCACTCACTCTCTCTGCATTTTCGATTTCCCAAAATGTTCTTTCTAACTCCAAATTATCAGTTACAAGCCCATATTGTATGTTAACTTCTCCCTATGCTGAAAGACTCCCACTTACAATACAGCCGAAAACGCTATTTTGCAATCTTATATTTCTGTCCTGTAGAGAAATTTGACCAGGTTTTAAAGCCAAAAAAAATGTTTTGCACCTTCAAGAAAATCAATTGCACCAGGCTCAAAAAATTTTTCATCAGATAATCTGAGGTTATTTAAAGATGAAACATTAATCACAAGTGCCTTAGAGGGTATAAATTCGGTAATTTTTGGTACTTTCAAAAAACTTAAATTTAAATCAAAACACTTGTCTCTATTTAAAATATCTGCGCTAACTTTAGATTTCATGTGTAAAGACAAATTATTTATTTTTGATACAGAATGATTGGTCTTTTCCCCTTTCAATTGAAGTTTGTCTAATAAACCTTTTACTCTTGAAATTTGAATTTGCTCCGACGTCCAATAAATCTCTGCATACATGACAATGTTTGGATTTATCATCCATCGAACATACAAAAGTTCTATGTCAGATCGTTTTTATTTCATTTACAAATTACAAGTTGTTTAAAATAAATTGTTATCATGTAAAGATTGAAACACTGGAGCAGATGCTTCCAAGGTCAATTGAATGCTTTTGTTTTTATTACTCATTTCCTGAAATAAAAATCTTTTAATTTATTTTTTGTTCGCGAGGGTAATTCAGATTCAAGTGGTGCCTGTTCTTTTGCAAATACCGCAAGATAATTTATTTTCACAATAAATCACTTTATGATTCCCCAAACGGTTAAAATATAAATTATAACAGCTCAACTCTATCACACACCTATATACTTATATATAAAATGAATATCATCGAACTCTAAAATAAATTTAGTCTTTTTTATATCAGTTAGAAAATCTTTCGGCACATTTCTGGTATTAATATTTTTATTACTTAGCCTAGTATCATGAACCACAGGTTTTTCCTTTGATGTATAATATAAATCAATTTCTTTAAAGAGTTTTTTTTTTTTTTTTTTGTGTTTGAACCAACGACTAGAGGGTCTAATATTTAGAAAACACGTAACCTCTATCGCAAGTGCTTGACATACTATGATCAGATAACACTAATTGTTTCAAAGTTTCAAAATCTCTCGTATTTATTAATTTTAAGTAATTATCCCAACTCGTAGTTAATCTAGACTCGAATTGTGCGTATGTTTAATTTGTCTGACGTTGCGTTTTTCTAAAATTTTCAAAACAAATTCGGGAAGTAAGCTTGGATTCTATAACACTGTGGCTTTAACCTTTGAATAATCACTGAATTCGTCAACTTTAATATATGTAATAACATTTGTTGCTTTTTCCTCCGATAAATTTAGATGAGTTTCCAATTCAGATTTCTCTGGAAAATTTTTGGATATGAATGCCCTTTCTAAAGATGAAAGGAAATAGCTCCAACTTTCCGATTTTGACGGAATTTGGATTGGGTTCGTAATTTTTTAATGAGAGAGTATAAAGATTCTATACTTTCGTTCTTCTTAGATTCACCGAGATTTTCCCTTTTTGATTCCGTGACTAACTTTCTCGAGCTCTAGTTCCATTTTCATTCATTCTTTTTTTATATTCTCGAGATCAAGTAATCTCATCTCATCACATTTGCTTCCCTCGATAATATTATTTGTAGAATTATTTATATAACTCTGTCACTGTTTTCAATTATATCAGTTAAATCTAATATTGTTTCCTCTTTAGAAGCATCTAAACTCAGTTCTTCAGCAATACGCCGATACTGTGTGTGTGTGATAATAAATTAAAGCTATCTTTTTTTTTATTTCTTCTTTAATTATTCGTAGTGCTAATCTTTTACCGCTTTGAATTGCATTAAATTCCTTTTTATAATTACTCGTGTTATGTTAATATCATGAGTACCTTTCAATTGATGAATATAAATTAGTACGGAAGTTCTTTATTCTTATTTTTCTTAACATTTACCAAAAATTCTTTTTCGTTCTCATACTCTCTTTTTCCTGCTTACACTAGTTACTTGACCCTGCAGCCTCTTGTATTCTTTTCTTCGATATGGTTGAACAGTATATGATCTTTGATAAATAGATATCAACAGAATTAAATAAATAACATGATTTAAAGATCGTTAAGCGACTGCGTTCTTCTTTAAGACAATATCCATCAAATAACATTGGGGTGAATTTTATATATATGTAAATGAAGATACAGATGTGATAAGTCGATATTTATTTAAATTTCTAACAAAAATAACTTTTGAAGTTTTAATAACGAAATGAGTTTTTTCATATGTTATATAACTCTATGTAAAAATAACCTTTCAGAATTGTTTTCGAAGTTGTTTTTTGTCACAAGAAATTATAGATATTTATATGTTTGTGTGTGTGTGAATTTAAATTTTAAAAATTGAAGTAGATATTTTTATATTTTTGTGACATTTTTAAATGTTGAAACATTGAGATTTTTTTTTTATTTTGCTTTGCTAATTTAAGTATAACTTTCAAAAGTTATAAAATTAACAAATAACTTTTGATCTTTAATCACTTTTTCCTGTTTTCCGATATGTGACTTAACCTAAATGACCGTTGCTCGTTTACAGAAAATTGCGACTATTATCACGTCTACGCTAATATTACATTTACATAAGAAAAGACTTATTCTAATGAAACATGTCATTTTTCATTGTAGAGATTCTATCATTATTAATGCTTTCATAGAGCACACAGAAGTGAATGTGATGAAGCATAATCGGTTGTATGGTGTAAGTTCAATTCTTAAAAATATTTTCTTATACTTTATATGTGCATTTTTTCACTTAATTTTCAGAAAATACGAGACAAGAGTTATTGTGAATTGTTCATTTGACTATCAGTCACTAATTTTTCTAAGATTTTATTTATATCACAATGGTTAAAAATAAAGTTTAACTTATGTAATTATTTTTCAAATAATCTTAAATAAACGAAATAAAGTTTGGTCAGAGTAATTAATTTTAGAACTTTCAATAAAGAATTCTTCATTACCTGATTCTGAATCAGAGGAATTCTGCTGAAAATTCAAATTATTATGAAGTTTTATTGTCTGGAAGTTCTACCGAATCAATAAACACAAATACCCATACATCCTTAAGATCTTTGTTAAGATGTACATCAAGTAATTGAGCTAAATATTTATTAACAAATCATCTTTAAAAGAAAATTTGTTTAAAGAAGAATATTTGGAAATTTAGTGTACAATGCTAAGAAATACTTTCCTCTCTTTCTGCTACATTTAAAATACCTTTAATACTAGTTTTGGAAATTCTACTAACAAGTAATTTCCGAAAGAAGAACAATGAAAGAAAACTGTTATAACTTGTATAAGCCTCGGATTGAATTAATCTCTTTTTTTTTTTTTTTTAAATAAAGAAAATAGGTCCAGTCAAAGCAATTATATTTTGAAAAAAATTTTCATGAATGACCACAGCAAAAATGTGTTTCATTTTTATTTAAATTATTGTGAAGTTTTTTAATATGTTCTGTGATTAAAGCCAAGTGGTTAACAAATGAACATTAATTTCTCACATATCTTCAATTTTCATAGAATTATCTCATAACATTATGGCACGTGAGAAAATAATCTCAAATCATATTTTAGTGTACATCTGTAGTTCGCGTTTACTTGAAACTGATATTTATCCTCATGTACGTCCTTTCAGACGGAGGAGCTCTTCAGTTACATCGGTGGTCTGATGGGTTGCTGGCTGGGCGTCTCGGTGTGGGCGTCCGTCGGCGTCCTTGAAAATGCCTACAGGAAAATTGTTCGAATGAAACGACAGCTAAGAGAAAATTAGAAACTTCGCATAATTTGTAATTTGTATATACAAATATAATATATAATTTATAATTTGTGGGAATTATTTGTCTTTTTTAATTTCATAAAACTATTTTTGTTACATATTTGTTTGTGTAATAATAAAAAAATACCTTATATTATTGTGTATGAAATTTAATTAACGATGAACCAGCTCCATTACAACTTTCCTTTTACTTCTTATTTTTTCCAGGCACTTGTATTTTATACTCATACAATGCAGCAGAACATAATGGTATAAAATACTCTGTAAGTTTTGCATTTATAGTTATTACCTATGTCATTATTACGTTATAGCATAAATCTAACGCCTGCTGCGTAGACATGCTAACCACAGTGAGTTGGTGCTCTTACACTAACATTCTGCTCTTGCACTAACATTGAGTGTTGATATGCAAGAACATGACAAACACTAATATAAAAATGGAAAAATTCAAAAATTAATGTATATTATAAAATTGTTAATAAAATATAATTTGCAATGTCAATGAAATAACATGACTCGATTACATGAAGATACTATAAAATTATTTCTTGAAATATGCAAATGTTTCAATAGGCAGAACAGATATTTTAATAAGAATTATTTAAGCCCTGTATGCCCTAAGTTGCTTTGTTTTTTGAAAAAAAATAGTTTGAAACTATTACTGTTATGTATGTCTGAAAAACATCTGATATTAAATTTACAAAAGTTTTATAATATTTTCTACGTTTCTATTTAAATTTAAAATTAAAACTTACTTGTATCCATATACAGTTGACTAGTAATGTATTCTTGGTGACATTTTAAAGTCCCTTCGCAAAATAAGAGGTTAAAATACTTGATTTTGCATGTAATTTTAACACACGAATTCTTCCACCTGATCCATAATACACTGAAGTAATTCTACCCTGAATCAATGTATTCAAGGGCAAAAAGGTCTTTGTTAATAAAATCATTTGACTTATCCTTAAATCATCTTTCTCAAATTTGATCTAACTTCTAATGTGTTGTTTAAATAGTCTACTTTTTCCTTTTTGCAAATAAGTTGCATAACTTTGTTGTTTTTTTGCCATCTACTTAGTAGATTGTCATTTATATTAGTTACAAAATATTTGGTTATAATTTTGCACTTTATTGGCCTCCTTATACAGAAATTACTAGAATGAAAAAAAAAACTTCAAAATTTTCATAATTACTATTAGTGGAGAAAGAGGACGACTGCTTCGATTCGTTTCTTTTTTAAAATTTATCCTTTCCATATGCTCGTATGTGAAATAAAAATTATAAAGAGCTCTTTTAAGACGATGCTTAACTGATTTTACTCCTGCTTTCCAAAGCTTATCAAAGTGGACGATTTTAAAGAGTTGAAATTCCTACCCATACCTTCAGTGACAAAATATTTAGCCTAACCCTGATCAGGAAAATTAATTAGTTTGCAGAACTTATACAACTTAAAATTCATCGCAACAAAATTAGTGGTATTGTCTATATAGACTTTCGAGAATCGCAAAATATTTAAATGTCGTAGTCATAGATTCGGAGGTCTTATCTCAAAATTACTCGAAATGGACTATTTTTGTAGAAAACCAAATACAAACACAAACATAAGTTCACTTAAAGAACCCTTTCGTTGGTTTTTATATATCACTAAAATGTCTACGTAAATCAAATACAATAATAGTAAATGGGGGTAACAAATTAACCCTCACACACAAACGTTACACATAATAAGGAATAACTTTATATTAAAACAAGGAATACATTGACTGACATTTTGACTTGCTTTATTACTGCCTCTTTAAAGCCAAACTTTTAACAGTACTGTCCTTAACAAAACTTAACAGAACTACCCAACAGATAATATCGTGTGCAAGTTATCAAAATAAATTCTAGTTAATTTGGAATATTTTGGAAAATTAGATGAGCACTTTTGATCATATTGCACAGAAGCATTTTCTGACCTACTAACCACGCATATTATGTCTTTATTAACTATAAATGGAACAAAATCAGAAAAAGTGCTTGGAATTTTGTACTCTTATAAATACCTTTAAGCCCGTTTTATTAATACCATTTCAGCATATTTTACTTCTTCAAGGGATAAAGGACAATTTTGATTCACATTGTTCACATAGTTAAAGATCGAATCTAAAAATGTAAGATACATAATTATTTTTATAATAATAACTTTAAAAAAATATCAGAATTTACTCATTATATAGCCTGAGAAGCAATGATCTACAAAATAATTGTTTTACTACCTTCTATTAGTAGAAATGTAGAACACACACAAGAGCACAAGAGAAATGGTACTCTGGATCAATCAAAGTAATAATTTCGATGACTTTTTTAAAACTAGTTGTTTCTATTGGGACATTTAACTACTCTTCAGGATTGGAGCTATCTTGCAATGAATCCAGGGATCAACAGATCTTTTAAGGATTTTTATATTCCTGCCTTTAGATGTCAGATGAGCTGCAATTAGTTTTCTTAGTGATTCTAATATTGGTAGAGTTCTCCATTCAAATGTGCCACTCGACTTTTAGAAGTCAAACTTTTTATTCAAGTTCTATCCCTTGGTTTAAGTTTCAAATAAATGACTGCACCATATGCCTCTTACTACAGTTCCAGAAACTGAGTATCTCTACAATATCTTTCTTGGAAATAGAGTCAAGCACTAGTCATTACTTTCAAATCTTTTAAGAGATGCAACTCTCTCTCTCTCTCTTCACACCATTTCTTCCTATCTTATTCACCATTTGGTTTCAAAGTCTTTCCAAAGATATTCTTCATACCATAGCTACAGTATCAAGATAGCAACAATACTTTGGAAAAGTTTTAGGGCAGCGGTAGCCTAGTAGTCAAGGTCGTGGACTAGCGGCCGGTGATTTTCGTTCATTTGCGGGTTCGATCCTTGGCCGCCAAAGACCGCCGTATAGCCGAGGCTGATGCACGTTAAATCTGTTCGGGGCCCAAAGTCCTCCCGTTGGCATGGTGTGGATGTTAGGAGAGGGGGTGCCAGTTCAGGTGTCGTTTTCGTCACTTGACCGTGGTTCAAAATTACGAGGTTCGTCGCTAATAGATGTCGTGTTGCTTCTAGTACGACGTTAATAAAATCTAAACTAAAATTAAAAATCATGCTATAGTTCTTGGATAAAGCATAGAAAAATAATATACTTTAATTTTCGGAATAAAGAATTGCACAAATTTGATTTTTTTTTAATTTATTGAAGACCATTTGACAAGCATTGTTATTATCCAAGTCGTTATAAAATCCACTTTATAGAAGCCATTTTTCCTAGATGTACTTTTTGTGCCTAAATTAACAATGCTTACTACAAATGTTAAAGTAATTAATCCTAACTTATGACCTACTTTCAGATAGAAAAATATCAATGTTTGCTCATTTGTAAATTCGTGGGATGGGAACTCAAATGTCAATTTCATTATAAAATACTTTTAAGATTTAAAAATATTACATGCCTATGAAAATTTTCTCTTTTTAAGTAAACTGATTAACACCTTCGGCATTACATTGTAGGAAAAAAAATATAAGACAAATTTTATAACAGGAAAACAAAGAATGTAATTACGCAGAAATCAGTGATAGCAAAATAGACGAAGGTGTGGTTATTAAATAACGACACTGCTGCAGAAGAAGTACGCATGCGCCAACGCCAGCGACCAACAGCTCTTTCGTGCGAAGCCTTCTATTTTGAAAGCAGTGGCTCTCGATCCTGTAAACAAATCCTTATAGTCGTAGCCTTCATTCGCATTAGAGTTGTTTTTTTTATTCGCCGGAAAAATGATAAGTGTGTCATTAGAGCAAAGAATTGTTGAGAAATTTCTCATAAAACTTGAAACTCCCGCTACCGGAACTTATAATTTATTGAGAGAAGTATATGGCAAGTAATGTGTATCGTGTGCATGTGTTTTTGAGTGGTTTAAGAGTTTTGAAGATGGTCGAGAAGACGTTGAAGATTATTCACACTTAGATCGCCCTTCAAAAATGGATGATAATACCAAAAATCACAGGTAATCTGATTCAATCTGACCAAAGCTTAAGTATTCATGTGATTTCTGAGACTGTAGTAATTGACAAAGAATCCGCACGATACATTTTACAAAAATATTTTATACAGGAAAAAGTAAAAAGTGTAAAATGTGTGTGCCAAATAGATCCTTAAAATTCTCAAGTTTGAAGAGCTCATAAAAATGTTTGTACTAACACTTTGAATGCTACTAAAAACGACCCAAATGTATTGGAAAGGATAATAATGTGTGAGTTATCGTATTTTTTTAAAATTATTATCCTGAAACGAAGTACTGGAAGAGCCCATCTTCACCGAGTGTCAAAAGATCTCCAATGAGAAAATCAAAATTCTAAGCAATGGTGACTGGTTTTTTTTTCCTTAATATTCATGGAGTTGCGTACCTTCATTCGGTTCCTTAAGGTCAAACTATTAATCAACACCTTCACGTTCCGGCTGAATTCCACAAAAGTATATGGAAAAGAGGAAGGCCCAGCCATGATTCTCCACCCAGACAATGGGTCGGATTATTCGCATGTCTATAAAATGGTTTCACAAGCCAATACAGTATTCCAGTTTTACACCACCCACCTTATTCACCGAATCTCGCACCATGCGATTTCAATCTGTTCTTTAAGGTGAAACCTGAATTAAAAAAAGAACAATATTTGAGTCCGTTGAAGCTGGAAAGAGAAAGCGGAACACGACTTCAAAGATCTGACAGAAGAAAACTTTCAGCACTGTTTCGAAAATTGAAGTTTAGCATAGAGCATTTTAGGAAAAGAAGAGGGGCGTATAATGATGGTGATAATAAATAAATATCTGTATGAAATCGAAGTAAAATGTTTTACTACGCCTTTCTCGTTACTTAATAGTTACCTGGTCTCCGTAGGATAGCAAATTTGGAACATAATATTTATAGAAAGTTTTTCAAACACAAAATGTTTTGTGATTCTGTTTCCTTTTATTTAACTGAATAACTAGTGATAGACTTTACATATTTCATGAATAGTTAATTAAATTTAACAATAAGTTTCTGAAATTTCTTACGAGGAAATTTCGTTTTAAGACAATAGTACTTCATATAATTCTATAAAATATGTAAAAAGGACATTTTCACTAGGGTTATAGAGGCTTTAAATCTATTAAAATTCATTTTATCATAAATTTGATAAAATATAAATATTTTTAAATGACAATATTATTCGATAGAAAGATTATTGGTATTCAGTTCAGTATGTTACGTTACAATGATTTTTTTTTGTTTACCTCTACCATTTGCGTCCCATAATTAAAATGCAATTCATTTAAAATATTTTCTACTGAGTACATTAATAAATTCATCCATAATGTTTATAAAAATGTTTTAATTAGAAGCATTATTGAATAAAAAAGTTAGGAAAATATTTGTGTTATTATCATCCATAAGTACTTTGATACTGTTCATCTCCTTAATTACGAATGCCAAACATTATCTCTGTACTTGTAGTGGACTTACAAAGTACTTAACATATTTCAATTGATCTAGTAAAAAAAATAAATGAATAGTTTGATCAATAATCAAATTATCACATGTAATTTGTAATGCACAACACAGAAATTAAACGCGGAAAATAACTCGCTCAAAAAAGTAAAAGTCCTTTCTAAGAGAGCACTCACCAAAATGCGAATCCAAATGCTAAGTGGAACTCCAAGAAACTTCTATTTACCATTGCCAATTTTGAGTGGCAACTATACAATAATTCATTACGTGTTATTAGATTCCTGTTTGATAGTATCTGATTTCGAACGGCTGTTCCCCAAAGTAGATCAATAAGCGCGAAATAAATTCGAGATTTTTAATATTAAGCCAAATTTGTGTTCTTACACTTAATTTGTTCAGCAATTTCAGATACGTAAAACAGTTTACTATATATGTTATATCAAATTTTGTGTCCTTGAGTACTAGACAATAGAAAATGTATGGCGACAGTTAAACTACACTCGGCATCGATTCCCACGTTAATGACATGTGATAGCATAATCTCGTAAATATGAAAATAAATTTACGATTTTTAAATGTTAGCTATCACATTTTAATTTCGGTAACAATGAGTCCAAGAAAAAGCACACACATATTCCTTTAATTTTTTTTTGCTCATTTATTATAATGTTTTCTTATTGTGTTTCGTTATGATAAATTATATTTATTGTTGTATTTCTTTATTATTAGTTATTATCATTATTGCTTTTATTCTTTTATTATTATCAAAAGCTAGACTTTATTTTTATTAATTCTTAATATTATTAAAATTATTGTATTATTTTGTAGTTTCTTGCCGTATCAACTGCATGTAGAAAAAAGGTAGAAAAAAATGAATAAATAAAATATGGAAAATTTTTACGAAGTTTGATGGATACTTAAATTGTGTGTGTGTGTGTGGTCGTGAAACGCCATCGATTAATAAATTGCATGTTTTCCAGTTGATTAAATTAAAAACTCCTGTGACACGGTCGTTATTTCTGCGCTTGTTGGTTGTTCCGTATTTTATTCTTTCTTCTGTTTTCTATGCAATCGCCAATGCATTCGAAGTTGAGACATTTATCTGAACGTCCACTTTTATTTCATGCTAGATCACAGACTCCTTGGACCATCACTCGTGTAAACCGTAGGATAAAACCAGGAAAAAACAGATCAATTAAAGAATTCACAACTGAAGTAAAAGTATCATATTTAAATGATTTATTACTAAATTTTAATTATCTCACTCTATTTTTTTACAAAATAATCCTATGTGTCTGACTCTTCTTTGATTAATTATTATGCATAAAACTATTACGTTCTTTTAGAACAGATTGCTTTCTTAAAACTATTTTTATATAGTTTAATGATGTATTCGCAGGGAAAAGTATTAATGAAATATTAATAATATTTAAGTATATTGTGAAATACCTAAGAACTTATTTTTTTTTTTTTTTTTTTCAAAAACGTATTCCTAAATTTACAGTGCATAACTTTTCAATGTGTATGCTGGTGTTAAATTGAAAAACGGATTGAAGAAAAATGTTAAGAAACTTCTTTGCAGTACATTGATTAGAGCCAATGGTTTGAGTGAAAAATAATTTTAAGAAATTACTTAGAGTGTACTAGTGACAGACAACAAAAAGAGCAATTCAGCATGTTTCTCTTCGAAACACTCGAAATTTCGATACATTTGACATTTACATAAGTACATTTGAAGTTAATAAGAAACATTTTTGGTAAAATAAAAAATGTATATGATATATCAAAAGAATCTAATCATATGGATGTTAATTATGTAATTAAAAAGAATCATGTAACGTTCGTAAGCAGATGAGAAGTAAAAGTTTGGTCGCAGTAAAAATAAATCATTCAAGTTTTTATACGTTTTAATAACAAGTAATATAATGTAATTAAATAATTACAATTTATGTAAATATGTATATACATATGACAAAATCACAATATTAAGTGTCAAAAGAAATTTTTTCCCAGCGATCTACACGCTTCGTCACTGACGGTATTTATTCCTAGATTTATATCCTGTTAAATATCTTATTTATATAAGAGAAATTTTTTTCTCCCTTATAAAACTAAAGTTAATTATTTGAAAATCAAATGAAAAAAATTTATGTTTCGACGAGATTCTCTCGGAAGTCATGAAGATTCTACGTCGTCATTCTACCAACTTTGTCATTGCAAGACAAATAACATAGTAGAAGCATTGACTTATTTCAAATTCATCCGGTAAATTAAATGGTTGGAATGCAGTTTAGCCCAACCACCTTGTCCACAGGAATTATTTGGCGGTATTTTGACAAATGTGGCTAACCTGGTACGCTTCGTGCACTTGACGTTCAGCCAAAAATAAACACCAAATTTGGCAATTTTTGAAATCATGCCAAGTGGTTCGGGTAATCTGCATTATCACCAATTCAATTTAATTAAACGAATTAATATTTGAAAAAAATGGTATTAAAATCAAGTGTCATCCACTATAAGTTTAAACAAATGTATTTGAACTTGAGTGAATAAATAAAAAGTATTTTTTATTAACGTTTGCAAATTTTAACAGGGTGATAGTGAAAGTGTGAGCTAATAGTAGGAATTTAAAAATACCATTGCAAATTCTTGGAATGAGATACCGCAGCTAAAAAAATGTTTTAATACTTTATTTTATTTTTTTTTATTATTTTACATTTCTTGTCAGAGTAACTTAAAAATTTCTTTTGCCTACGAATTATACTACAAAAAGAGATACACGAATAGCAGAATTGAAACAAACTTTTTTGATTCTACATTAATTTTGAAAATTTGCATCACTTTTGAAAATAATTCTCAGTGGCTTCAACTATTAATAATGTGCTTCAACAAATGTATTATTTCTTAATTAAAAAAATAGTATTTAAACATCATTTAAGACTTTTTTCAAATTATGAAGGAACCTTTTTATTTACTTGGGATTTTCTCTTTTGTTGTTTATAGCGAACATTTCAATTGTAGAAATTTCGAAATACAGATTGATTCACCTGCTGGTGAATGCAACAATACCTTTCTAGAATATTTCCTGATTATAAGAATTCTAGAATTCCTTTACAAATTTTGAGTGTGTGCATATTATATATTTTTTAAATAACATATGACATTATGCTACATTGACTGTGCAATATTCATTTCTTACAAAAGTTTCCTCCTTATGCTTAAAGAATAAACTTATAATAGCACTTTGCCAGAGATTTCTCCTAAAGGGTCTTGGGAATTCCTTTTGGCTGTGGTACACAGGTCGCGAGATCACTGTCGACGTTATTTCCGTCTAGTCGTGGGTTCGAGTCCGAAGTCAATGAAGAGAGGCAGTGAAACGGGGGTATGCACGTTAAACCTGTCGAGGTACCAAGTCTTTTCATTGGTTTGGTGTGGAAGTCTGGGAGTGGGAGATACCACACATTACCTCGTCACTTGACCAATGTTGAAAATGACTAGATCTGTCGTCAACAGCCCTGGTGTTGTTTCTAGTGCAACGTTAATGAACAATCAATCGATTGATGAGTATTTTTAAGAGGCCTTACTTGTCCCGCAGTCAAGAACCCTCCAATTCCTGAAAAGTCTAAGTCTAAGTCTTCACTTAAGCTGAAGCTTAAGGTTTCGGAGTATGGTTGTTTGTCTATCATTCCAGCTGTAGACAGTTAATTTGTCTCCTGACATCAAATGATTCAGAAATAAAAATTAGAAATTTTGCATAACAAAAAAAATTCATAAATGTAATTTTTTTTTTTTTTTTCTGAAAAATTAACTTTTCACTATAAGTTTTAGAATACGTATATTAATTTTCAAGTAGTGAAAAGTGGTAAATAGAAACTTTATTCCAAGATGAGAAACGTCTTCCTTAATTCGTTATCAAATGCCATGAATATTCTTTTGTATGAGGAAGAAATCCGAAAAAAAGCTCTACTTCTTTAAAATAAATATATATATTCGGTTTTTTTTTTTTTTTTTTTTCCTGAAATCAAACAATTTCTAGAAAGGAATAAATTTGAATGAAATATACAGAAAAATGGAAGGGGTGTAAGAGGTGAGATGAAAATAATTGCAGTTTTAGAATGAAAATCATGCTTAAACCTAGCTATAGTTGGTTCTTTCATACATTCTTCTGTAATTAAGAAACTTTGGCTTATGAAATTATGTATATTTTCAAAATAATTCCGGTATCTTACACATTTGTTTTTTGTTCAAAGTTAGCAATGATTATTTTTTGTAGATATTATACATTACTTTAAAGGAATATAGTTTGAAATAAGGTGTTTTGATTTTTTTTTTTTTTTCTTTTTTAGACTAATTCAATAAAGCAACAGAATTCTCCCCAAATAATTTGTCTGTTTGGGAGAATTAGGAAGCTCTCTCGGCAAGCATATTTACTCCAATTTCTTCAATATTACAATAGTTAAATAATTAATTTTTTAATAATTAATTCAAGAAATCTTTTTCTGTGTGAATCTGCATATTTTATTCAGTAAAATTATTTACATTTTTCATCCTTATTTACTTATTGAAAAAGGTATATAAGAGAAACTAGTATCTTACTTGTTAAGGTAAAGTAAATATGTTCACATGTTAAAAACAGGTGTTTAACCGTGTTTAAAAGTTTTTAAATTTAAGAAAAAAAATCTTATCATTCATTCTTATTACTATTATGTCATATATTTTTTAAATAGCAAAAAAAATCTAATAATTTTTATTTATTGTGTAGTTTCAAGAATAAATTTGTATTTTTTTTAGTTTTGACATATTGCCTTATCAAAGTTTAGTATCATCTTTTCCCTTAAAAATTAGGACTCGATTTTATTAAAAAAATGAAAAGCAGAATATTTTTATGTAATAATCAGAAATAATTAATATTAATTTTTTTAGAAGAAAATAGTTGTCGATATAAAACGAAATGTCGAAATATTGATTTTAATACAAAAACTTGAAAATCAATGCAACATAGCATTAAGAACCAAAATAGTATTTTCAATTTCTGTATCTGACCATAAATATTTCGATGAATAATTCTTATTTTTTTTACATCCGAAAACAATTTTCATTGATGATTCAATACCCCTGTCATAAAATAATTTCCTTTATACATAAATGTTAATAAATATTTTATTCCAAATTTATAATATCAATGTAAATTATCATTCAAATATACGTGTGCACATGAATAGGTTGATTTTCTCATTACCTGTTGATTTGAATATGCAAATATGCTACTATTATCGATTAACTTACTGAAAAAACGTAAATATGAAAAAATGTAAAGTTATAATCTATTTCGTAATTGTTATTCGAAAATAAATTATATTACCATGCATAAATAAATGTAATGGATACATTTTTTCCTCTTTTAAAATATTAATGAGAAAAAAAAGGAACATCCATGCATAGAGAGGAATAAAAATTAATTTTATTGATTTGCTTCGTGAAACTTTCAAAAACTAATTGTCAATCATAAATAAAAGCTATTTATTTGATTTGTCAACAAAAATCAAATGCCAAAGTGTACAATGTTAATGAATAATTTCGAAGTAAAAAAAATATATTTTTAAAAGGAATATTGAAAGACATAATTTTACAAAATTCATCAGGTGCCTGAAACACAATACTTTGAAAGTATAAAAAATAATATCTGTTTTCCTCTCCTACATTTAAAAGCCTTTAAACAATTAAATACATTTAAAATTAAAATGTGTAACGCACATTGGCAAGTATCAAGACAAATTTGTCCGAAAACAAATTCAGATTGCAAAAGTAAATTTTAACAAAACTCCCAAGTTGTGTTTAATATCATCACCAGCAAATAATAAATACAGTTTTCATCAATAAATTTTGATCTTTTTTTACTCCTTAAGTCATTGAAGAATTATTATGTCAATTACGTTTTTGTTACAATTAAGTTTTAGTCATCAGGCATGATTTCATTTTAAATTTTGTGACATAAATGGTTCTCCTTAATAATTGCTATGTTCTCCACAAAACAGAGAGCTCTTGGCATTATTCTTGATAATTTCTAAATCATATTAAATTTAAGTTTTAACTTTAACCATGGTAAAATTAACTAAAATTTGAAATAATCTGACTCATTTACAATAAAATAAATGTTACATTAAAAAGTTCTTACACTGGTATTTGTAAATTAAATTTTTAAAAAAATTTGGTTAAATAATGGAAGATTAGCAGCAGTGAGGATTTTTTGTGACCGAAAAAATTACCTCTATTTAAAAGTCGTTTTGACCATTACATAGTCACGGTAATTAGATTTTCATGGATTTGTTAATTGTAAACTTGTGTATGTTTAGTGTTAAAAATATATTACTTTTGTCTTAATTTTAAGGAGCGGAATAGTAATTTAGAAATGTTAATCTGCTTACAGAATGAAGTAAAATAATTCTCCATAATTCATTACAATAATTTTTGAATCTCTTCCTAAATTCAGAGTTTCTGATTTCAAAGAAAATCAATTTCAAATCAGAATAATTCTCCGATCGTAATTTGAAGTATTTTTTTAAATCTCTCTTTATATTTTAACTAATCTTTTGGAACAGATACACAACAATCTAACTGTTATCTTTGACAGTTCCAAATGTTGGACTCAAACAAATTCGTCGTTACGAAGAGATGAAAAAAAAAAAAAAATTAATGAACGCTATTCCAATCCTTAACTTTGAAAAAAGTAATGTACTTTAACACGAAAAGTTTACAGATAAGAAAGCCATAAAATTCTGAATCCAGTTACTATTTAATGATCAGAAAGACTTATAAATAAAAAAAAAATATTTCGTGTCACAAAAAAAAATTATTACAGCTGCTGAGCGTCTATTATTTAACCAACATTTCTTAAAACTTTGTTGAAAAATTATTATCAATGTAAGAACTTTCGTTTATTAAATTATTTATCAAGAATCCTTCCCATCTGTTTGCATTACGTGTTCACGGAATACGTGGCATAATTTCAAAGTTCAGAACAATCGTTTGTAATAGCAAAAATTGACTATTTGAAAAGAAAGCATGTAATGTTCTACACAGTTCCAATTTAATCTTCTGAATATTTTCAAAACTTTCAAATAAACTTAGAATGTTAACCAAAATTCATTCGCTTTAAGAAATATTTTTATCCCCATAAGTATATTTAAATAAATTTTAAAGTTTTTTGGAAATTTCTAAATAATTTAAATTGGTAAGATAAAAAAATAGAGCACTTTAGAACTATAAAATACATGTATCAAAATTATTTAAATAAACTAATTGCATTTTACATTACACATTAAACTCATCAAAATCATTTTATTTTTTAGTGTTATTGTACAATTAAGTATCAAAATTTGATTATTGCATGTTTATTAAATTTAAACAAAAAAACAAAAGTAGCATTAAATTTAAAATAATTTTAATATTTTAATTATATATAAATAAAACAAATATTTTTTTTAACAAAATTTAAATAAAAAAATTGAATTTCCTTATATAATCAGAATCTAATACATTTATTCCTTAATATGCTTGGATCATTCACACAAATAAAATAAACTTAAATCGGGACTGTGTAGCTGAGTGGGGAAATGCTTACACAATGTATTATTGAGTACCGAAATATACTTTGCACATTCCTTATGAAACACTGATTCACGAATTAAAATCTGAGCTAATTGCAATTTAATCAGTTGAAAAATTCAAAGCACTATGAAAAATAATGTTATTGATTCTTAGAAAGAAAAAAAAAATTAACTGAAAAGTATTACGCGTAAGTATTATGAGAGCTTAGCAGTGCTACAGTAGAGAGATATTTATGTCTGTGTTTAGCAGTGCTACACACGAGAGGTATTCATGTCTGTATTTAATAAAATTAAAGAAAAAATTAAAGTTATCAGCATTAATATTTGAATTACAAATACACTTCGAAAGAAATTATCTGTTTCAGAAACATTTGGTCGTTATGGAAACATTTGGCATCCTAGGTCACTTCTTTCATTTAACACATCGATCCATAACTCCCGAGACTAACCCAGAGATGGCGCTCGTAGTAAACCAGTAATCAGGTCTTTCTAGAGTACTAACCTTTGCTTGAAACGTGTCAAAATTTTAAGTCGATCGGATCAGGAAAAAGGTTTTTTGAAGTGAAGTGAAAAAGGTTTTTTCCAAGTGGGTGCCGCGATTGCTTTCGATGGAACAAAAACAGCAACGAGTCGATGATTCAGAAAGCTGTTTATCGCTATTTACTCGCAACAAAAAAGATTTCTAGCGAAAAAAAAAAAAAATTGAAGGAAAAAAAAAAAAAAAAAAGATTTGGAAAAGCGTTGGAACGATTGTATCACCCTAAAAGGTGATTAACAAAAGGTGTTGTGTTGATGAATAAAAAAAAAATTTCCAAAAAAAATGTTGTTTTCAATGTTAGACTCGGGAGTTATTGATCGATGTGTTATTTATACTATCGTATGAGTTTTACTTGTGAATGTGTTAAGATATTAACTGTCAATCTAATTTTTGAATGTTAAGTTTATGTTTTGATGTTTTTCCTTCTTAAGTAATTTTTGATATTTTTGTAATGTTAATTTTTTTGTAATGAAAATTCCGATAAATATATGCATTATATTATATGTATATTACAATATGTAAATGATAAGAAAAAGCTCCACGGTGATTTCAAGTACTACTTTTATTTGAATATATGGCTCAAATGCATGCAGTGTGTAGAATTAACATTAAATATTGCTTATTTGGAGGTACGAGAATTGGAAAAATTTTCAATGCTAAATGAATTTGAGTCGAGTTTCATCAGAAAGATGGGGAAAATTGTTTTGGATATCTCTCCTACAGTCAGATAAATTCTAAAAATAAATGGTAGCCACACAAAATGAAAGAAATGTCAGTCAGATTCGAAGTACTTGTTAAGCGTTTTTTAAATTACATTGTTAAAATTTATTCAGAAGGTTCTTGAAGCATCTCTTCGCACCAATCAATAAATGAAAATTTTATCTTAACTACCATAATGAGTTTTTAGCAAACTTAAGTAAGTAAAATCTTACAATTTTTGTTAATAATTTATTATCATCGAATCGATTTTGTTCAGTTGCCATTATGAAGATTTAAAGCTAAATATGTAACGTGGATATGATCATTAATCAGTATTATTCTAACGCATTCTTATGTGCAATTTATTAAATAAATGTGTTAAATTGAATTTATTCCTAGTTTTCGTATTCGTTTTTTTTCTCCAACTCATCAAACATAAATTCGATATTTGCGCAAAATCATTCTATCGCTCGTAGTTACGCAATTTTCCAGGAACTTATCTCACATTCAGCCATAGTGGAAATATGGTAATCGAAACAATGGATTAAGGTTACTAATTTACTAATACATCTTTTTAAAAAATTCAAAACGAAACTGATGAATTATTAGAACATAACTTTCAATCTTTCAGGGATTCACTGAGACATTTTCTGAAAATGACCGAAATCCCTCAAAAAGAATCAGAAACTTGCGTGATCGAAAAAATGATGTAAAGTTTCCGAAGAGAAGCACAACGTGGAACATTTTAAGAGGTCTCATCCTGATTCTCTGCATTTCGTGTTTTTTATACCAATCCTCGAAGTTCTGCATTCTCTACTTCTCGTATCCTACTACCCTGAGCCTAGCAGTGACTAATCCTACAGTCATCATAAAGCCTGCATTCACTTTTTGCAACAGTGGTTTGTAAGTACTTCGTGTAACATATACGGCTTATTGATAAAGAAAGAAACCTTCATAAAGCTTAAGATAAAATATATTAAATAGACAAATCAACTTCAAAGACTGAAATACAGAAATGAACATAATTATGTGAAACTCAAATGAGTAATATTCAATCAAACGCTTGTTCATGTTGTCTTAACACGCAGAACTAATGAATAAAAAATGAGTTTTTTGATAGCTTTTATAACAATGTGACTCTTTTGATGTTTCACCAAAAAATAACTTGGTTAATTTTTTTTTTTTTTTTTTTTTTTTTAAAAACTTTGTAAGTAAGTACTCCAAATAATATATGCGACTTGTTGATATACAAAAAATACATCTATAAATTTGGAACTTAATACTTAGAAAAGAGAAAGATAGAAATTTAGTAAAGTTGAAAGAGATCAATATACGGGTGAAATGTATCATTACATACATAAAATGCAAGCTATAATAATGTGGTTGATTTCCTTTTTTTTTCCAGCGTCAATCGAACATACTTCTGCAATGAATATCCAAATCTATGCATGAAACCAAGCAATTTAACACAGTTCTGCGAAAAGTATCCTTTTATTTGCCGAGGTGATATGTCGAATTTGAAGGTAGGCATTATATCTCATTCTATCGCCTGATTGTAATTCCTTCGATAATTCTGTTAGGTTCAGAAGATTGACAATGGAATCCATTATAATTATAGTAGTCACATTTAGTTTATTTAAGATATATTTATATTGCTAAGGTACATTTATTTTAATATTTTGTTGTTTCGGTAGTGGAGTGAATAGATCAAAGTAATTCGTACAAAAATGACAGAAAATTCACCCGAATAAAATACAAGTTGCGCTGATAAGAAGATTGTTCGTGTGCTGTGCAGGAAGGAATTTTGGCACGTTTAGCAGATTTGATAAGATCAGAACTCGGCGGTATCTTAACAATCTCAGGAGGTGTTTGCATCTTATTCCAGTTAATGAGAATTCTTTGATAGATTACAAAAGATGTCAGTACTCGAGGAAAGGATATTTACTGTGGAGAGCATTCCCCTTATATGAGGAGTAAATAAGGTTATTTTGGATAGAAGTGACTATTTTAATTAGTTCGAATGCGTTTGAACAAATGAAACTTAGATCTTGTGATTAAATTTTATTATTATTGACGAGACAGGATACCGTAACAACTTTTTACGAGACAATAGGATACCGAAATATTTTTTTTTTTGAAATGAGGTATCTAAAATGGTAGAAATAGCATATGTTCCATATTTCATTCGAATCTGATTGACATTATTCAAGAAACGTCAATAGACCAGCCGACCAGCTTAACATGAGCAAACACGTTTTCTGCAAAAAATATTATTTGATTTAGTTGTATTATTTCCGTATATATCCTAATTAAATTAATTTAACATTTATATTATTTTCTTTAACATTGCTATTACTTTACTTAATAAGGCAAATTAATTGAAGTTTACTGGTTTAATAATAAGACATATTGTACATTGTATTTTCACTTTTTACAACACAATGGGAAAAGTGGACCCATTATCATGAAATCTTATGGGTGATCTTTTATCACATCAGTTTTTTTTTTATTTTTGATTATTTTCTCCGCTAATTGAATTAAAATTTTGATATACGTTTTCATGACTTAGATAATGATCTAAAAACACTAAGAAAACTTCGAAAACTTTATAAAACGCGGGACCTTTCTCTTTCTAAAGAACTCAAAATTTAGAGTTGTTTTAGCAGAAATGTATGAAATTTTAGCTATTTGCTTAATGAAGTCTGAGTATCCAAAATTGAACAAAAATATCATCCCTAATGACAAAATGTTCATTAGATGATAATTTATTAAGATTATTGAGTTAATATGTAAAAAATATTCTTAACGTTAAAGCTCAGTTCACTTTGAGCTACAGATAGAGATATTTATTTTGTCTAGCTGTGATGATATTTAGGAAACATTTTAATTTTGTATTATTCTTAAGCTACATTGCTCATCCTTTAGCTAATAAGCTCATCTTTTGAAAAATCCAAATACCTTCTTACTAATTACATAGTTATATTTTGATACAAACGTTACATTTAAAAACAAAAATATTTTTGTATTTTTAAAACAGAGTTATTAATAATTAAAACACACACAAACACAATACATGACATATCACATAATTCAGAAAGAAGAGATAAATTTTCGCATATCAGAATGAGTGTATATAAATTCTAGCTAAATTAAAATTGTTTTCAGCAGAGTCCTCTTTTCATATGAAGACATCACACCGAGCTTGGAGAAATCCAAGACAAGAAAAGAATCTGACAAACCTTATACTAACCTGAATCTCATCTGTTACACATTCTAATCACTATGAGTTAGTCTGCGGCGTTGTTACATTTGATAGGCGGACATTTTTTTGTTTCCTTTCTTGATACTTTCCTGCATGAAGCGATGAAGGCAATATTCAATGTAGGATGACATTGCTTTTACTTTTCCTGCATTCTTGTCTTACATTTAATTAGGATGATGATCTTCCTTTCAAGGCAGTAACTTTGAAAGAATATTTGTTCGGACGGATGGGAAAGAAGGGTCGACATCTCTAAAACAATTTACTTTATTTGCAGCTCAGCTACAAATCTACTGAAAAATTCAAATAGAAATCTATCCTATCTCTCTCCACTCTTTCTCTCTTGAAGGCTTACACTATATATACACATATCAGTCTTAATTTGCATGTTTCCGTTCTCTTCTTCGGAGGAAGCTCCCCAAATACAAATAACTGTTGAGGAGTGAAAACTCCCCAAGAGGACTATTAGTGACAAGGTCGCGGATAGACCCGTCACAACTTCAGTAGATTACCTATGTGTTTTTCGAACATTTCTAGTCATCTTTATCACCAAATCTGACCTTATAAGAAAAAGCGTCAGTTCAGGTTCTCCGATGTAAATCGACTGAAAGAAGACAGTTTGGTAAGAAAATCATTCTGATATCCATTCAATTTATGGATCTTTACTACACCAGATAACTATTTTATTTAATATCAGAAATAAGTCAACACATTATTGATCAGTTTGTAAAAAGAATTAGCCGTGTCTCCTGACCAAACCATAAATTTTTCTTTAAATCTTAATCAAATAAGTTTTAGATTCTGTTACAATTGTAAAATTCTTATTTTACAATTAAAAAATTAGAGTCGCTTATTTTCAATACAGAACCAATGAATTATATTTTTGTATTAATAAATTTAAATAAAATATACTAATTCTGACTTTTGTTAAATACCTTGAAATTTTTTGAAAAATAAAATGGTCTTATTGTTTAAAAAAATGCTTATTCAAAGTATAGAAAGCGTATAGTTTTATTTTTGGTTTTCGCGAGCTACTTTCACAATTTGTCAATATTTGTGTTCAGGAACAAAATTAGCAATGCCATTATTATAATGCATAGAAAAATTATTCTTTGTTCTGTACCGTTATCTCTCTCTCTCTCTCTCTCTCTATATATATATATATGTATATATATATATATATATACATATATATATATATATACTAGCTGATACCCGCCCGCTTCACTGGGCAGACGATAATATTATATTTTGGAACCTATACATAAAATATCAAGAAAATTGGAGCATTGAAACGACCTTTGTGTTCTTTAGATGGTTTTTTATCGGCATTAATTATAACCTTGAACTCCTTTTGGTTTTTAGGAACTGAATCTACAGCAGCTTTGAAATCGTGAATATACCTGTTATGTTCATGTAGCTAATTTTGTAATTGGCTAATTCTGGCTTACCACCTGGGAAAATACCACAATGAATGTTTTTTTCACGTTCATCATCACAGAGAAAGTAAAACTGAAGAAAAGAAGGTTGTTGAGGAGAACCAGCCAATAGGCTACCTATCCTGTGGTATACCTGGCCCTGGACTTTAAATGTTGGCATAAAATTTCCTTCCTTCAATTCTTTTGCTCCGAATGACGTCATCTGAAAACATCCATTATACTTGCGAATTGTAGAAAGAAAATGTTCTGAAAGCTGATCCTTATGGCTAAGAAGACTGTTCAAAGGTTCAGGGAAGGATCTAATAACAGGAAGCAGGACTTGACCACCACTCCAGCACATTCCTGGAGGTTCTTCTATCCTTTTAAAGCACGGCACCTCGAACAGGGCAAACGTTTTCCGATACTGACAATTTTATCATTTGAATAGTCAATATATATTTCATATTTAAAACCAGACAAATTTTTGGAAGTCCATGGCGCTAAATTAACTTTTGATCTTTTATCATTGTATTTAATTATAGCTGCCTGATTCACGTGAGGGTTATTAGAAAAGTATTTTCTTACAGCTGCTTTATGTACTTCAGGATGGCTTTTAGTATATTTTGAGCAGCTTCTCTATGTTCTTCAGGATGACTTTGAATATATTTTGTAGCAGCTGGTCTTACTTGTTTATATCTAATTGAATTTGTAAATCATTTTCTTCATTTCTTTTACCTTTATTTAGTTGAAGAGATATTACATCATTAATAATTGATTCACTTGAACTTGAAAAATCAATGTTAGATATTGATTGAGTCTTTGAAACTAACACAGACACATTTTCTTGAGGCTGAAACACTAAAGATGACACATTTTCTTCATTTTGTTTCACATTATCATAACCAGGATTAACTTTACTTCTATTTCTTAATCCAACTATTTAAATAAAACATCAAAATGACAACTATTACAGTTTCCCGTAAAACGTAATATTTTTTCCCCCTGAATTGTTTCTCCAACAGAAGCTAAATGGCAGCCACCTTGATAACTTCGAACTGATAGGGAAATAGCTCTGCCGCCGCCATAATTTTAGCAAATAGATCCATACGTGTTTGGTTTACACATTTCGGTAAAATATAAATCGTTAGTATTATAAGGGGTGCCAGATAGCATTTGAGTGTAGCATTTAAACCGATCCCAGTTGTCAAACACGTGAGAAACAATAATATTTCTCATTTTATACGCCATCGATATGTCACCGAACTCCAGCAAAGACAGAGACGAAAATAAGCATGCTCCGTCGCCAAGAAATTTAAAAACTTTGAAAGGAGTAGGTATTCCATCGATCCAAATATGTTCAACATCCATTATTAAGATCTATAACTGAAAAGTAAATATGAAAAATCAATTTTTATTAACCTACAATGAAATACTTTTGAAGTTAAAAAATATAACCGAAATTAACTTTTTTAAATCAAATTATTTTAAAATTCAACAAAAAATACTAACAAAAAAATGAAGTATAATAAAAATTTTTAGCAAAAAGTCACCCGTATTACGTGATCCTTTTTGCAAAAGGATAACTCTTACGGTAGCAGCATATCTGGAACTGCAATTGAATAGACAGAATAGCTCTAAAAAATCATAGCATTAAAAATAATTTTGTATTCTGAAAACAATAAAATATCCAGCCATTTTAAAAAATGAAAAATGTTTATTTCCTTGAAAACAAAAACTAAAAATTACCAAAATACAGAAACAAAACTTTTGCATGATATTTACATTAGGTTACAATTAATGCGTACATCAAAATAAATATTTTGATAGCTAGTTATTTTTTTTATTAATGACATGAATAACATACCGTTATTATTCATTTGTTAAAAGCCAACATCAATATCTTCGTTAGATTGCGTTTAGATATACAAATGTAATTTATCAATCATTATTAATAATAAAATACTTTTCTCATAAATTTAAAACTTACGTCTAGGTTCCACAACAATAAAAAATTATCGTTTGCTCAGCAAAACCGAAATCAGCAGGCGTTACCATAGTATAGCTTTTTAAAATTCACAATGCAAGGTCATTGAAATGCTTCGACTTGGCGGTGGAAGATATTTGGTGATAAATCCATCCTCCATCAGCGCTTCAATATTAAATTATTTGGTATTTTTCCATTTCGCACGCGCAAATCTTGCAAGTAAACTTAATTGGTAGCGATACACAGAATACATTTAAAAAAATATATTCCGTTTGGCGTTGGTCATGTCATTTTTGGCGATAAAGTCGCCAAAATGACATAACCGATGGGTAAGAAAAGATTAACCGATGATAACTACATTTTGGTTAAGAATTCCATAAAATCCGTTCTTAGTGAGCGTTTACATTGCAAAATGAGTAACTGTACCAAATTTCAAGTCAATCGGTTGTATAGTCTTAGAGATATCGTGATGAGTCAGTCAGTGGTATTTCGCTTATATATATATAGAAGATATATATATATATATATATATAGGTTCTTTGGAGACTACTTTCTTATGGTAATGGTAAGTATGGTTATCGCTCTCGCTAGGTGCCCTGGTGATCTTTTTCCTTTACCATGCAGATTATTGTCTTTGATAAACAGGGGAAATACGACCCCGGTAATTTTCTCTATTTTCGATAATCCTTCATGTCAACCAATTTTTAACTTTTTTTTGTTCCAAACTTCTAGATCAGAGTCATACCCTGTTTTTGATCAGTATAGCCCTAATTGGTTCTTGCGCCATTAAATTTCAACATTATTCCTTTGTCTCAGAAGCCAGAATAAATTTAATTCAAATTCAAGTATTTTATTACCATGGACAAAAACAAAAGAACTTAGGTTGAAATTTAAGTCGAAAAATATCCGTTTAATATAGTTTTTAAGCAAATTACTTATTGTCAAGTTTAAAATAAGAGAGCATTTTAGAAAAAAAAATTGATGTTGTGAAATCTGTGTATTAAGTCATTGATATTACGTTGTTCAGATTTCGGACTTATTTTCTTTATTTTAATTTTTATTAAATCTTAGTTGTATGGAGAAAAGTGTATTTCCTTTTGCCAAAACCATAATATATATTTTAAAGTAAATCCAATGATTTATATTCTTGCTTGATCACACATGGAAACAGTCACTGAAATTCTGAAATGATTGATTATTGATTAGAAATTTTTAATACGTCAAATTTTATTATAATTTATAATTACTTTTTAAAAATTCCACAATTTGATCTAAATATTTTTATAAGAATCACATACAAAGTTTGAAGTTCTTATGCAGAAAAAAAAATGTATGAATACGGTTCGAAGGAAACATTTATCAGTCGAAATCTTAAGTTATTTACAGATATTAATTTGCTTGAAATAAAAAATGTAATATTTTACCTGTTCATTTTAATTTAGATTCCTAAGTTTGCAACGAGGGACGATTTAAATAAAGAGGTATTAGAAGCTTTGCATAATTTAGATCGATCTTCAAGTGGGAGCCAAAGTAACGGAAATATTTGGAGTCTGAATGTTACAATCAACAGGTGAGAGATTTTTCCACATGTAACAAAAAAAATTAATAAAGTCTTAAAATTAGGTATAAGATGTCGAGCACTGTAAAGATGTAAAAATTGAAAAAAAATTAATTTTTACAACTTTAAAAAATAGTGCATTATATACATTCATAAAACATTTAATAAAAAGTAAAAACTCTTAAGCATTTCATTAGATGGTCAATATCTTAAATTGAACAGGCTATTCCCAAATACTTCTCGCACAACATGTTGACGAATGTCTATATGTTTAGAATGCAAATGATGTACAGGATTTTTCACAAGTTTTAGAGATGAATGAATGTCAGTAAATACCACAGCTTTCAATGTATCGTTTTCATTCTGCGAAAGTTCATTCAGAAATTTTTGTAAGCAAAGAGTCTATATTGCAGTTTCGGAGTGAGCCATATTTTACGCCTGTGTGGTTGAAGATACAAAGGTTTGAGCTCCTTCAACATACTTGAAAATATATCCAGTATTAAGATATCTTGTCGTTTATATCTGAAGCCTAGTCAGAGTCAACATATCCTGTTAATGGTTTTTTTATATTGCTTGTATATAATAATTGATTTTTAGTTCCTTTTAAATATCTCAAGATTCCTTCGCTGCGATTCAATGTATTTTCCTTGGATTATTATTAAATGTAATAAAGATATTGACAGTGTAAGTAATTCCTAGTCTAGTGACGAGAGGCAAGCACATTAAAGATCAAATGAAAGAGCGGAATGGCAAAATTTGCATTTCCGATATTTCTTTTTCATTCTGTAGAGATATTTCACTGATTAATGTAATACTTGCACCCATGGGAGTTGCATCATTTCAACTCTACGTCTAAAAATACCATTTAAAACCCATATATTAGTAATGATCAAACTTTATAAGCAGGCTGGATATATTTACTTTTATTAAAAGCAAACGCTTACTGTAAGGCTAGCATTTTCTTGTTAGTCTACAATTTTAATAGAATGTCGAAAGGCATATATTGGTTTCAAACACTATAATGAGACATTATTTCTATGGTATTTTTTGTGTGTATTGCAAAATTGTTTAAAATAGTTTTCACAGTATTATTTTTCTTACTGCTTTCTAAGCTTTCAAGATATAAACGGAATCTTGAATCTATTGAATTATTATTAAATCCTCTTATGCAGTGTTCCATTCTCTCATGGAAGAAATCAACAAGATTCAGCCATCACTTTGGTTACCCATCTCCTTTGATATTTCTGTTCAATTGCGCGATCATCCTCTTAAATATTTTTCCTTGGTTGTTCGTTATAGTTCTTAGAGTTTTGGACAATTTCCAAATGGGAAGGAAGGAAATGCATTTTGTGCGATATCCGACATCTCATAATTATGTAAACGTCTGCGTGATAATTCTGTATAGTTTTCGGAATTGGTACTTTGTTAAATGCTCAAAGAACCATTAGCAACTATAACAAATGCCTAGATATCTCTAGAGTGTGTAACTTCTTCCACGAATTTTTATGTTTTTAATGTTTTTACATTCATGAACTAATGGAGAGTCCCTCTTTTAGCTTAACTTCGCTCCCGTTTGGGAATGATTCTTGATACATATGAAACATTCTCCAGTTTTGTACAGTTCAATTCAGTATTCAATATTCCATCAAGAAAAAAAATTAATAATTTAATTCATATTATTTAAATCATAATATAAATTAAAAATTAATATTATGATTTAAATAATATACTTCAAATTACTTACCCCACACTTCTTTCAAGTACAATTCAAATGCAAGGATATAACATTAATTACCTTTCAAATCAAAATTCAAACTTTAATTTAAACTTCATGAATCATCTTTCAATATATAATCTGAATGTCCCGGAGTGAAACACCATTGATATTCCATTCGCTCATATTCATACTTAAAGTTTTGAGAGAGCTTCAAATTTTATCGAAGAAAATGAGATTTTTAAGCAGTTTACTAATTCTTTGAACGTACACACAGAGAGACATAAAAATGGGTCAAAGGCTTTTAATCAGTAGGTAAACTTCTGTTTCGTTCTAAAGATGACATTCGTATTCGGCGAATGCACAGCATCGCTCTCTTCTAAAGTTCTGTTTTTCTTCTCGATTTCGTTGGCGTTGCTAATCGCGATGTTACAAATGATCCAAAAAATCATTGATCTCGCGACAATAAGTAAACCTTAACGGGATTTCTGACAATTAAATATCTGAGCAGTTTTTTTTTACGTTAAATTTCATGAATGTTGTCATATACTCAAAACATTTATAAAATATTTGAACCTCATACGTAATCTACGTCAATGAAAATTATAAATATATAATAACACTGTCTTATCATTACTAATTGAACCTTTATTTTTGTGTAAGTTACAGAATTCATAAGAATTATCTTTTCAGTGAGGTGATGACAAATCGTATTTTTTTTCGTCACATCGGAATACATTTTATGTGTTACAGCTCTAATATTCACCTTGATGACAAAGCTGAACCAGACATTTGGAATTTCAGTAAGTAATACTTGGTTAGCCATTAATGCAATTCTTTATTTGAAATTATTTAGTTAATAAGCTGTAATAGGCACTCATCTCTTCAATAACACTAATTTGAATTATTTCTCAAATTATTTTTAAATGAATTCCATATAAATGAGTAAGGAAAAAAAAGGAAACAATGATTTTTTTTTCGCATTTAACTATATATGCGCAATAGCCGCTCATTCAGCTGTTTTCTAGGTGACTTTCTGCGGTGGCAAAAGACATGGATTTGGAGCTTTTAACATCTACTTTAATTTTTAATTTTTTTCTGCTGTTTGAAAGAAAAATATATTCTGATTAAGTAGATAAATCTTAGTTGAATAAATAAATAATGTTAAGGGTTCTCAATCGCATTTCTATGAATAAATCTCGGGAATTGCTGTACTACAAGATTTGATAAGAAAGCCTCGCCTTTTGAAAGAACTATGATTTATGCAAGTAAACCTTCTTATTTAAGAAGTGTAGAAAAGAAGTTTGAAGTGCGGCAGATTAAAAAAAAAAAAAAAAACTGTAAGATGGTATTTAGAATGTATCTACCTGAAACGGATGTGATAGTAAATTCTGCTGTTCACAAAATAAGTAAATCTTCCTAATGTTATTGCTAATCAGAGTTGCGTTAAATCTATCTCTTCACAAATTAAATTTATTTTTATTAATGATTATTTAAGTATTTTAATAAACTGGCTAAATATTAATGCTGAAGTTTTATTGATTAAACATATATTTCACTATTTCAACGAAATAATTCGCTACAATATAATTTTAGTTAACTAATAGTATTTATTTTTCAATAGATGTTAACTTTATTTTCAAAACACTCTAGATTCACTCAAAAGGTATAAATTGTGGAAATAAATAATTTGAACGACAAAATATAAAAAAAAAATTATTAAATACGTGATTTTATTTGCGTAATAATCGTTCTGAGTGAATTTAAAATTTAAAAATAAAAAAATACTAAGGAACTTGCCGCGTTAAAAGTAATAGAGATTATAATTAACTACAAAATTGCCATTGATAGCACAATTGTCACTCTTTTAGCAAAAATACTGTAAGTTTCGCATGCTATACCAATATATTTATAATGGAATTTATTCCGAGTGTTTATTTCTTAGATTCATCTCGACGTGGAGCCCGTAATGTCATCAATTATTTTAATTTACAAATGCCAGCGAGTGAATCTTTATCATACTGGGATCCTCCAGTTGTGCGTTTCTCTGTCCATTCACCGTTCATCCAAGACGACCCCTCGATATCTTCAAATGAATTGCTACTAGGACACATATATGAGATAAATATTCGTCTGGTAAGTTGATTAGTTATTTACTTTCACTTTTCTTTAATTTCTTAACCCGGTATTACTCACGCAGGGTATCACATACCCATCTCCTTGCATTTTTCAATGTTTCTTCCTACCCTTTTTTGGAAAATGGGTGAATCCTCTTGTAGCTGATTTTAAGGTCATAACCTTTAAGGGGAAGAACCAGTAATCAAATTCCAGAAATATATATTTCTATTAATAGCTCTCCAGATATATCATACACTGTGCGAGTTATTTCGTTACAGTTTTAACTCTTTCAGGGGCAGTTGTATAATTTTATACCACATATTTAGTACGTTGAAATCTTAGTACAGTACACTTTTCCCCCACACATTATTCATCACATTGTAGTTTATAGTTTTATTTACAAAAATAAGATATTACAACTCGTCAAAACGGAAGAGATCTAAATAAATTGGCTCAAGCTCTAAGAATATTTTGAAACATTTGTAGAATGTCAAAAATCGTATAATGTCGGAGAATAAAACATTACTGTAGATGAAAAAGTGGAACCATTTAAGAGAACGATGTCCCTTACGGCAATACATGCCGAACAAATCATCGAGGTATGGTATGAAAATTTTTGCACTCGTCGATTCCAGATTATTTTTTTCGTGGAATATGGAAGTATACACTAGTAATCAGCCAAATGGGCCATTTGAAGTAAATAATAGTCCAAGTAGTCGTGTAAATAGTTTAATTAAATCACTTTATAACTCTGGGCGTAATTTGATTGTTGATAACTGGTATACATCTTACCTACTTTCAAGGAACTTTTGCAGAAAATTATAACTCTTGTTGGGACCATGAGAAAAATTAAAAAAAGATATTCCTCCAACATTTTTGGTTTCAACGAAAAGAAGCATTCATTCCCCCATGTTTGGTTTCCAAAAAGAAACAACAATTGTGTCATATACACTCAAGAAAAATAGAAATGTTGTTCAACTTTTAACAATGTATAATAATAACGCAATAGATCCAACTACAGGAGAATTTAAAAATCATCACATTTAAAATTTAACTAAAGGTGCAGTTGATGTATTTGACGAAATGGCTCCAACATATCCAACAGCTAGAAAATGTAATCGTTGGCCCACGGTTATATTTTTTGCTTTATTGAATGTTGTAGCAATGAACATTCGCACCCTTTTGTTAGCTACGAAAAAACCCCAGTCTCAAAATCAAACCAGATGCTCATTTTAAAAATATTTGGGATAATAAAAATAGAAGCCAACAGTCAATGCTTCCAAGAAACTTAAAATAAAAACTAATATTCTGTAGTGAAGATATAGCACCACCTGCTGAAAAAGCAAAAGGGCTCTATAAAAGATGTGATGAAAACCCTAATAAAAAGGACTGAAAAACTAAATTTGTTTGTGAAAAGTATGAAAAACATGTATGCATGGAACACATGGCATGTATATGCAGAAAAAGTGCACACTAAGTGTAAGTGTTATTTTATTATATATATTTACAATTCTACTCTACGTTTATGTTTGCATGGAACACATCACATGTATTTCCAGAAAATGTGAAAACCAAATGTATGTGTTATTTTAAATATATATTTAGAATTGTATTTTCCAATTTTTATGCTTTCTTATCTTTTTCGCAAATAGTCCGAGGTAGAAAACAAAAGTAAACGCCTATGGCTATGAGATACCCTGCGCGAGTAATTTTGTTTGTTTTTGTTGCGCGAGTAAAGTCGGGTTAACATTGAAGTACAGAGCGCCAAACAAAAATGTTATTTGAATTTAAAAATATTATAATCATATATTTTTGATAAAATTAAATCATATCGTACCATATCATTTCGATTTGGAGCTGCATAAAATAAGAAAGTCTGTATTTTTTATAGTTCTCAACAAAATCAATAATTATTTTCCTTAAACTTCTAATCAGTTCCAACCAAATGCATTAATGTTATTTTCCAAATAAATTAATGTAATTGTTCGTGAAAGTAACCTAAATATAAGAACTTGTATACTTATTACGCGAAGATAACATCAACAACAGAATAATAAAGTAAAAAATATTTATAGTTAATTCTTATTTTTCATAATCGGTAGTTTTTTGGAATTTTATTTTAGTTTGCAATTAATAAAGCCATTCTTTAGCAATAAATACAATCTGTGTTCAATTACATTAAAGTTCAGGTATATAAACGCTTATCCGAATTTCAGAAATTAAAAGAATGAAAGTTTATATGGATAAACAGTTTTTAAGTTGTTCTCGAAAAGTAAAAAGTTCGATAATATTCTCGAACACAAAACGCTGAGTTGTAGCACATTTCTTCGCAAGGATTACTTAATAAATGAATCTTGTTAAAGGACCATCTCTCAGCAAGGTAGTCAGTGCAATCGTATAAAAAAGATGTACGCAAGCAACAGCAAATTGGATTGTTTTATTAAATGCAGTTTTAGTTTTTGATGTTAATATTTTTAGTTAATTGATGCGATAAGACTTAGTCATGGTGTGCTGATGAAACCAGCCTTACTCTTTTAGCTTTCACTTCATCCAGTGGAAAAACCCTAATACTGATTTTTATTTAATATGTGACAATCCTGTTTATATTACGTGGTATGGCATCAGCAAAATTATTTCTCGAACTGACTGATCGAGTGGAACATCGCTGGCCACGAAGATATAGACCAGACTCCCGAGGAAGTAACTTTTTTCTAAAAAGTAAAACTGGCATTCATTATAAAGTTTGATAAAATGTTAATTTAGACTTTCTTTTGTTAATCCAATTAAGAAATAGTGACTGATTGTGCAATATTGCATTTTTTGCACTGCATTTGTAAGTAGGGCTAAGACAAACATATGACTTTGGAGAATTTCCTTGGAATATTTGGTTGAAAGGTACAAACATTATTTGTACAAATAAAAATCAAGTCAACGAGATTTAAAATCAAACCAAAATTGCTCTACAAATTTTCATTCGAGAGAATCTAAACCAACAAAATTATACATCTTAGGTAGAATATGATTTGGCACAATATAAAGGGAAGCCAATTATATAATGGTACATTAAGGTCTAAAGAAAATAAGATTTCATAACACTTATTATAAAAATTAAGTATAACGTTTAGCAGAAAATTAAATTGAGGAATACTTATTATGAATCGAATTAAACAATAAGATATAAAATATTAAGTAAATAAAAACTAAGCAATACATCTATTGTATAAAATTTAGGAATTGATTACAACATTTAGTTTAATAAGATCAAAATGCACATATCTGATTATCGTTCAGTATATTTTTGGAAGGTTGACGGAGCTGTTTCGTCCTTTGAACTTCTAACAGCTGTGGATAATTTGCTTCGGCCAGCTACTTGCCCAGAAAATTAAATTTAAATATAAAAACTATTTCAAAAACACAACCTCTTAAGAATTAGGATTTTAAAAATAAGAGAGAGAAGACATTAAAAACATTAATGTCTTAAACATTAAGACAATTACATGATGAAAAGTAGGAATACTGTAAAATTATACTATTGGTCCAAACTACTTTTGTGTCAGGAGACAATTTTACGCATCTATCCAATCAGGGAGCAGCATCTCAAAGAATGAATACTTTTCGGAACGGAATTGTAGAAGACAGTTCAAAAACAAGCAATCTAATTGGCCAAGAGCATTGTTCCGAAAGAAAACAAAGTTTATTAAGTATAACGCCTGTTTTGGTTAAAAATTTGAATTTTCAACAGCAATAGTGGTAATAATTATGGCAGATTGAAACATATTCAAAATAAAATTATTATAAGTACTAAATATTTCTTGGTCTGCTGTTACAGTTATAGAAATATTTTTTCAATTCTTTTGGGGGCGGGGGGGGCTCTATTTTTCACGGTTCAAGTTTGGCGTACAATTTTCATGAAATATTAACTATGAAATCTTTAAGGGTGGGGATGTTAATGAAATTCCGAATGACCTATCTTCTCATGAACCATCGAGCGTCTAAAATTTGTCTGAACATCATATTTTGAGATTTTTCCAAAGATTTGATACTTGATTTAGCACCATGCTCCAAGACTGCTCTAGCGTAGATGGGAACTGGTCAGTGAATCAGAGTGTAGATTTTATTCTTAATACTCATTTTTGGTTCCGTGAATATAAATGTAAACCTTACGCGTGCCGTCAAGAAATTATTGATAATAAGTGTAATATGTTGTTTTAAAGTGCGGGCTTTTTCTATCGTTACACCTAAATATTTGATAAACTGAGACCTAGGATTTTAACAATATGTCAATGAAGATATCAGGATGGTTTGTTTAACATTTGCATCCTCCAGAGAAAAGAAAATGGCCTCTGTTTTATTGTTGATTAAGAACAATCTTTCAGAGGGAGAACCATTCTTCAAGTCTCGAAATGTGCCTATTAATACTATGTTCTATAATTTTGGGATTTGCCTGTTGAGCCAATATCAATGTGTTATTAGTTTACTTAAAAGTAGTGATATATTTCGATGTGGGAATGTCATTTTACATAAAATTGGCTCAGTATGATTTCCTTGTGAGACACTTGCTGATATATTTTTATTTTGAGAGAAGCTATTATAAATAATATCAACAGTAAAAGATCTGTTTTGAAGGAATGAATTAATAATTTTGATAAGATATGATGTTTTGATTTTAATCAGTTTGAAAATAGAACCCTCATGTCAAATTCTATCTAATGATTTTTTGGATATTTAAGAAATTCGCACCTATTAATTTCATTTTATTAAATCCGGACTTAACGTGTGGAAGACCTGTTGGGAAGTAAAAAGTTTTTTTTTTTATTTTACCATATTGTTTGGATATGAGAATATCATTGTTATTTAAAGTGTCGTTTAATCTATTATGCCACCTTGCTGAGGATCAATAATAATGAAATAGAACGATAGGTATGAAGGAGAGTAATATATTTTCTTGGTTTAATAAGTGGAAAGACTGCTGTGATAGTTTACGGCTGTAAGAAGTGACCGATTTTAAGAATGCTGCGGCGCGGCTTTTTAAATGTAATGACATGATTTAAAAGGTGCACTTGCTTTCGGTTTGCTTTTTTCTTTCTTGCTTACTTCTTAGAAGTTCGAATGAGAATTTATGGATGTTTATGAGGGTTATGGCTTTTGGTAGCAGATGTTCTCAGCTGTTCGTTTCATTCGGTCGGTTTTTATTTGTAGCAACAGTCATGACGAAAAAAAAGTATTTATCTGATAATGAGATTTGCGAACCAATGAAAGAATCTGACTGTGAAGTTAACGAAAATAATCCAAATCTGTACATAGACAATAAAGTAAAAAAAAAGGACGAAGAAGATGTGGGCTTTGCTCAAAATCTTGCGTGAAGTGTCAGAATATGTGTGTAAGACATGTGACTTCGGACTATGCATTGAATTTTTTTTATAAATACACCATACAGCAAAATACTAATTATATATATATATATATATATATATATATATATATATATATATATATATATATATATATATATGATCCATTTAATGGTACACTATTGCACCATGGAATTTGTGGAACAAATGTAAATATATTTCGTATTTTCTTAAAAGATATGATTTTTATGTAAATATTTTATGTAAAAAACATACAATTTTCAATTAAATCTTTTTTTCTTTCGTATGTATTAAGTTTAAAGCATTTTAAATAATACATGTAAATACCAAAATATTGTAATAAATAGCCGATTTTAGAGGAATTTTTTTCGCGAATTAGACATAATATCTAAAATCGTCTGTGCACAGCGTGACACTCCGCGGTATGAAGCCGCGGGTCCAGAGAATCACTTCTTCTTTCTCCATCCAGTAGCGAAAGGATTAAAGTGAATGATTTTTTTTTTAGGAAACATAGATTCAGTGTACCAAATTTCGTGATTTTATGTTTTATATAATCTTTTCCCTATATCGCCCATATGAACACACATACAAAGAAACCCATTTTCTATAATTAACACAAGTAAATATCTTTCTGTATTAGTAATTGCAACGTTTTCATTTGATACCGTTTTTTTAAATCATAATTTGATTTATTTTTCAAGTTTAAGCGCTGGTATGTATAATTTAAAATTCGGGTTTCGTTCTAAAATATGTCCTGTTTGAGAAAAAGGAAAATTTAATATTAAAATTAATCTAAATTGCATTAAAATATAAATTGATTTAGAATTCTTCAAATGAAATTTTACTATTAAAATTATTTCTTTGGAGAAAATGCTCACGCAGGTTGAATGGAAATAATATCAATTACTGGATTCAAATCGTATTTTCTTTTCTTCAAAAAGAATGTAAATATATATAATATTACGAATATGAGTTGATGTTTTCCTGAGACGCTTCTCTTACAAAGGAAAATATGGATTTACAGAGATTGCACGAGTTAGCAAAAGAGAGTTTAATCAATTGACCACAAAAATCGATAAGGAAGAAAAAAACAGAATTTTGCAGAATATGTGATGTGACGTCACATCGGGCTGGAAATGTATAAATGCGCCATGAACTTCAGTGGATGGAGCAGTCTGGCGAAGGATTCGGTCTGTGTGAGCAATCAATTTCTCTGTAGAGTCTGTTTTGTAGACCGATCGGGGAATCTGGGAGAGTAAATCTTCTGGTGATTCAGCCTGAGTCAAGCGGAACAAAGGGAGTTTGTCTTTCTAGACTCTGTTGTGGAGACCAGTCAGAGGATCGACTGAAAGTTGTTGGCACTTGAAGTGGAGCATGCCGTACGAATTTGCAAAGAGGCAGCGCGTGTCTACTGGAAATTATCGGATTCTGCCATGGAAGTGCATATTATTGCTATGGTGGCTATCCCTAATAAGGAATGATAATTGGTGAGCTGAACGTTACTGTTGTAACTGTGGCTCAACTTATATATATATATATATATATTGTATATATATATATATATATATATATATATATATATATATATATATATCTTTTGTAATTTCATTAATAAATATAACATGCCTGATTTAATGGCTACACAATCATTCAAACAACTTACATATATATATATTTTTATCACTAAACAGTTTTAAAGTAATGATTATTTATCAGCACATTGTGTGATATTTACAAAATAAAACACAAATTAAGACAACAAACGATTAGATAGTGTTTAAAGATTTTTTTGTTTTTAAATTCCTTTAAAATGAAAAATATATTCTTTATATCAATATTGCTTCTACTCATCATATAAATTATATAATTTTATTCTAGGAGGTAGAACATCTTTTACCGCATCCTTTTCCCACCAATTGTACAAACTACAATGAAATGTGGAGAAAAAACAACAAAACAGGACCTCGGTCGCAAGAAGTAATTTTGTTTCATTACAATTAACCTTCGCTCTAAAGATGAATTCGATTCAAATTCTTGTTCTTCATTGGAAAAATTTTTCTTATTAATTTTTGCAGGTATGCCAAAATAAATGCTTAGATCACTTTAAAGAGCGCTGCTGGGAATATCTTGTAGCTAGAACTTTAAACGAAAATAACGATAGTTATATGCAAGGTATATTATTTAAGTAATATAAAATGAAATTAGAAACTAAATATATGTGTCTATAAGCTTACAACGAAGTACGTGTTCGCAATTAAAATTTTCAAAATAGTTTATTTGCATGAAAATGGAAAACATATTCTTGACTATTTTGGTAACGAAAATTTTGTAAAACAAAAATTATTTTTAACTCAATCAATATCACAATACATTTTTTTCAGTTTTCTTAAAGAATACGTTTAAGTGTTTACATTTTATTTCCTCAATACTGTACATATTACTCTAGAAAAAGTGCTTATAATAGTGCTTTTTTTTTTTGAATATCGATGAACATGTTATAAACATACAAACTATATTAATATTGTAATATGTTTCCATTTAAAAAAGTGTTTTAAATTTTCGGATCTTGTACAAAACATGAGGGGAAGACAAACTTCGTATCTTATAATTTCAAATGTTTTTGAATAATGAGGGAAATTTTTTTCAAGTTTTGAAATATCATTAAACAGAGGTAGAAATAAAGACAGGAAATTAAGTTTTTTGTTTAATATTGCAGCATCTAAATTACATAAATTTTCTTCAATTTAGAATATTCTTCCTGCAAGAAAATGGACTTCGAAGAAATTCCCAGCTGTGAAGCGAACTGTAGAGCTAATTGTGTGTACGTAACAATATCTATTGTTATCTTTTAATGAAAAAATAAGTAACAATACTTTTTTATGGCAGTGTTTACTCTTTAAAATTACACTATAGAATTTAATACTTAAATAAAGAAAATAATATAAAAATTAAATACATGAACTCAGTATTGTTAAGAACCTGGGGTGATGCTTCGTTGCAACGTCACTCATACAAGTGAAAAGATTCATTGGCATAGATCTTGTCGGTCAGCCAAAAAATGAATATGTACTGATTCCTTATCCTTGGCGATGAAATTGCTTTCCGTTTTGGGACTTGGTGATGATCTTGGTGTTATAACGATTTTAGATAATGCTGGAATTTCGACAAAATCTCGATTATAGTGAAATTTCGGAATTTTTCTTTTTCGGAATTTTCCCTGTAAAGTTACAACTGGCCTAAACAGCTTGAAATACGGAGAGTTATTTATAGCTGTTCCGAGCGAATCGAATCGTTCAGTTTCGGCTGAGTGGATTTGCAGAGGAATCGTCGGTAATATGGCCGAGTGAATCTGCAGGGGAGCGGTCTGTATCTGCCGGAAGCTGTTGGAGTCCGTATGAAGTATTTATTACAATGGAGATTCTTCCGTGCTGGTAGGCTGCTGAGTTGAACTTGCTCGTGCAGCAGAGAGTGTTACTACAAGTAATACTTTGCATCTATGTCACTAATCTGTTCAAGTGCTGTGTTACCTAATTGTGTTGTTAATTTGCCCAAGTTTTGTTATCTGTAAGTCTTCCAGTTCTGAATAATTGGGAATAAAGTGTAATTTTCCATTATCTTCCATGTTGGTAAATTTTTACTCGCATACACCCTCACAAAGTTTGAGAATTTTTATTACAGTATTGCATTTAAACGAAATTCGAAGAAAAAGAACACATAAAAAAATACTCCACTATATAGTGAATAAAATGAAGAGTAACTTGAATATTTTTTTTTTACTTTAGAGAATTATTATTAAGGCTTTTATAAATTTGTTCATTAATTAAAATTTTGAATTTATTTCTCTCTTAAATAATAAATATGACCTTACTGTTGTGTATTGAAGAGAAAATTAATGATGGTTATCAATAGTAAACCATTTTTATGTAGCATATTAATAAAAAGAAAAGAATTTGATATGTCCAAACTGTAAATTTGGAAATATCGTATTTTGTTTCAATATAATTTATTATCAAAATGGGTCATGAAAATTGCGTTCTTTTTTTAATTCTTTTTACTGAAAATTGAAGTATTCTTTCACATTAAAAGATATGACGAAGAAATTAGAATCAGTAAATATTACTTTTTCTAGCTAATTTTTTAAGCAATGATTAAATATTCCTCAAAACAGAATAAACCCCATTTTACTTGAAGCTTTCGATTTAAAAATTGCTGCTTTAAATATATTCCTCATGATTATTTTTCTGTGCTATTTTGCTCTTAAAATTTTATTTTTTTATTTTTCAGCAAACAGAATTTTTAAGGTAAGTCATATTTCAGTAACCATTTAACACATTTTTCGCCTTCATAATTTAAATAAAAATAAATACTTTAACAGTAATTGTAACATAAATTTATTTTAAAAGACTAATTACAATATATCGAGACATTTATTAACGTAACTTTATCAGTTCAAAGCTAAATTGTTAACTTTAAGATAAACTTATGCAGTATTAAGAGTAAGAAAAGATTGAGAAAACACAAAAACACACACACAAATAAACAATACACACATAAGCAAAAAAAACTGTCTACAAATAATTCATGGTCCGAAATAAAACACAAACGAGCCACAAGGATCAACAGAATAAAATCAAGGATACGAGGGGAAACACAAGAATAACGTATGTGTTAATAAAACTCTTTTAATGAATCGTTATAATAATTACTAATAAGAATAATCGCTAACCTTGATGGAAGAAGAATAATTCGAGATAAAAACCAACGTTTCTAAAAACAACGTTTTTATATGGTGGCAAAGTTTATTACAAAAATTATTAAAATATTAGTTAAAACTGGTCACAAATATCTAAATATTGCATTGTTAGGCGGGTAAGAACGGTTCCTAAAATTTCAGAACTCTAGCTTGATGGGAAGTTGGTTAAATTAACGATAGAAAATTTGATGACACACTGACACACACACACAAAGTGAAATACATAAAAACGTTAAAACTAACTAAAATTAATTAATTCATCCGGTAAATTAAATGGTTGGAATGCAGTTTAACCCAACCACACTTGGCGACAAGAATTATTTGAAGGTATTTTGCCAAATGTGGCTACCCTGTTCCGTTTTACGAACTTAAAGTTCAGCCAAAAAAACCGCCAAGTTTGGTGCCAATTTTTGAAATCGCGCCAAGTGGTTGAAATAAACTGCATTATTAAAGAAAATAGTTAAAATTTGTCGCAAATGTCTAAATATTGCATTGTTAGGCGAGTAAGAACGATTCCTAAAGTTTCAGAGTTCTAGCTTGATGGGAAGCTGGTTAAATTAACGATCGAAAATTTGATGACACACACACACACATTTACACACACACCAACTGAAATTCAGAAAAACGTTTTAATAATTCGAGATAAAAACCAACGTTTTTAAGAACAACGTTTTTATATGATGGCAAAGTATATTAAAGAAAATTATTGAAATAATAGTTAAAACTGGTCGAAAATATCTAAATATTGCATTGTTAGGCAAGTAAGAACGGTTTCCAAAATTTCAGAGCTCTACCTTGATGCGAAGTTTTTTAAATTAATGATGGAAAATTTGATGACACACTGACACACACTCAGATAGACACACACCAAGTGAAATACATAAAAACATTAAAACTAACCGAAATTAATTGATACATCCGGTGAATTAAATGTTTGGAAGGCAGTTTTTAACCTCCACTTGGCTGAGATTATTTGGCGGTATTTTGCCAAATGTGGCTACCCTGGTCCGTTTTAGGCAATGTTCAACCAAAAATCGAAGTTTGCAATTTTAAAATCGTGCCAAAGGTTGGTTAAACTTAAAATAAAAAATATAAGTTAAACTTGTTGCAATGTCAATATTGCATTGTTAGAGCAGTATGAACGATTCCCAAAATTTCAAAGCTCTAGCTTGATGGGAAGTTGTTAAATTAACGATCGAAAATTGTAGCTACACACACACACACACACACACACACACCAAGTGAAATTCAGAAAAACGTTTTAAAAACGGTGAAGAAAGGAAGCTCTGGAATATTCCATATATATAATACCTAGAATTTCCCCAGCATTAGATGAAAATCTAGCCAATAGGTCCTCTTCACAGTTAAGAGGAATCATACTTTGAACTATTCAGCTATCCCTACAATAGATAAATGAGACACGATAGATTTGTCGGTTGTGGTGGTTAAAGCACAACTTGTCCAATTCATCGTCATGGTAAATTGACCACCAGATAGTGTCGTACCTCTTGTCCAAAATATATTGGTACTCCTTTGTGCTGGAACCACTTGCGCCACTGGAGGTTAGTTAGGACATTCTCGAACTAAACTGGCACAGCATATAGTATTGGTACTCATCAAGGTGATCACACAATGAGGTCTTATTCGGTGATCGTCAATAATTCCAGCCAAAATATTGATCAAGAATCGTCGGATATATAAGGTTTGTTTATAATCAACTAGTTCTTAAATAACAACTGATTAGTCGAAATAAACATTTAATTAGAATAAGCGTAATAGTTCTGTTTACATCTCGTACCGACTATATTCATGCGATACTTAACATTAGTTATTTAAAACATAAAGTAATAAGAATACGATTACAATTATTCGATTCACTTTGAACCTTCATTCGGCCCCCTCAATATGAAATTTATATAGACAATATCGAGATAAAAACCAACGTTTAAAACAACGTTTTTATATAGTGGCAAAATTTATTAAGAAAGATTATTGAAATATTAGTTAAAACTGGTCCAAATATCTAAATATTGCATTGTTGAGCAAGTAAGAACGGTTTGAAATTTCAGAACTCAAGCTTGATGGGAAGTTGAATTTAACGTGAAATTGATGACACACACACACGAAACACGAACCAATGAAATACATAAAACGTTAAGTAACTAAAATAATTAATTAATTCTGTAAATAAATGGTTGGAATGCAGTTTAACCCAATCACTCTTGACAAAGAATTATTTGGCAGTATTTGCCAAATGTCTACTAGGTCCGTTTACGGACTTAACGTTCAAGAAACAAAAAAATCAAGTTTGATGCAATTTTGAAATCGCAAAGTGGTTGGATAAACTACGCATATTAGAGAAAAATACTAATAAACTTATGTATAAAGTCCAAATATCGTATTGGAAGACTGGTGAGAAGTCCCAAAAGTTTCAGATTTCTAGCTTGATGGGAAGTTGGTTAAATTAACGATCGAAATTTGATCACACACACACACACACACACCGTGAAATTCAGAAAAACGTTTTAATAAATTTAAAATTAGCGTAAAAGAAACAAACTTTTGATGACGGCAGTACCTCTCAGTCTCTTCGTCTGTACTGTTTTCTTCGATGGTTGGTTTCGTTTAAGTAAGGGGCAGTGTTGTACGTGGACAACCTTTATATTTGTTCTGCTGTGTCGTAGACTTGATCCCGTTACTACGGCTGACGGACATCCTATGGTCCTTTGAAAATGGGAGAAAGTTTGCAGATTTTTTTTTTTTTTTTTTTTTTGGCCAGTCGTATAACTGAGATCTCCTGCCGTGAAGGAATGGGATCTGCGATGGAGAACAAATCTTTGCCTGTTCTCCAAATATGTTTCATACACATTTTTTGCCGCTTCGACCCTAGCCAAAGTTAAAAGATCTAGTTGGTCTTCGCTTCCGAAGAATCTATCCACCCATTGCACCAAAGAGGTCCTTCTCGTTTTCCACTCTTTATGCAGTCTCTTCTTTACACGTTTCCACTCAAGTTTTTGCAAACCAGGTCTCAACTTACTCTTTTCTTTGATGAATCTTATTTTCACTCCCGACCATAGAGTTCTGCGTTTCTCTCTCTTCCACCTCATTTTTCTAGCCACCCTTCGAAATCGTTTGCATTTCGGAATTCGAAAAGGGCTATTCTGTGTCACAATTGGCTGATTGAATTCGATGCATGGCTCGAGTTTAATATTTTCCTCTGCAGCATATGCGGTGCGTTTAATCGCATCCTGCATTTGGTCGATTGGGTGCGGATCAATCTTCGTAATAGGATTAATAGTACGAGAAAAATCTACCACAACTCGCCTTGGTACTTTCATGGAAGGGCTGATCCACAATGAAGGTAGGAGCTGCGTACGGTGAGTTGGAATGATGGCAAATTCCTTGTTTTAACCCTTTTTGAATTTGCGTTTTTAGAAACTTGCGATCAGGCTCTGAAAGTCTATACGGTCTATATCTAATTGGCTTTTCATGTTGTAATTCGATTTTGAATTCCACATATGGACATAGTCCAATGTTATCATCATTAGCATAAAAAACGTTAGTAAATTTTCCAATTACTGCATCAAGTTGAGCTTGTTGAGTTGTAGAAAGTCCTGCGGATTTAGGGATCAGATTTGTTTCGGATGAAACTATATTGGATGTGGCTTCTGGCAGAGTAACATCATCTAGTAAGGGTTGATTAAGAGCGACGCAATTGATACTAGGTTTTGAAGCATGAATACATTCGTACAAATGAAATGAAGTTGGAGTAGAAATACATAATGAGCCGTTAGGGTCATAAGTGCATCTAGCTTGAACTTGTTGCTGACAATCGAATCCTAAAATAAGTTTAAATGGAAGCTGGGTGCAGATTCCAATTTTAGGCATCATATGCTCTACATTTCCAACAATTATGTTTAAAGAAATCCAACCTATTGGCTTTATTTCATGGTCAACAACTTGGAACTGCCCATCATTCCACGGGTGAATGACAATATCACTTGGGACACAAGATTCTTGAATGACTGTGATATCTGCACATGGAACACAAAGGGCTTGAATTTCTGTATCATTATTAATAATAACAGGTATTAATGCACGCCTATTCATTTGAGTTCTAATACAATTTATGGAAGGATTATTTGCGGTTGTAGATCTTCCAGATGTCGAGTTGCGATTATTGTTGTTGTGGCGGGAATTCGAAGAGTTCAAACTGGTGGTTTCGACTAATGCGTGATTATTAGAAGTAGTTGAACTGCTAGAAGACGGGAATTGGGCACTAGTTTGACTGTTGGAATATTGATTTTGTCGTGACGTATTTCTTGGTTGAGCTATGGTTGAACCACGAGGAGGAGGAGGTAAACTACACATAAAAGAAGCATGACCTTTAATTCCACATCTCCAACAAGTAATATCTCGAACGTCATCAGTTATTGGATTGTATTTACGACGTTGCTCATCATATGTATAAGAAGATCTAATTTGAGATTTTGTAGAATGTTTCTTATGCTCTTCTTTTGCACTGCGAATAGCATCAAGTGCAGTTGCCCTGTCAATTAATTCTTCAACCGTATTCGAATTTTGAGTAGCTAATGCAATTTGCCATTTTTCATCTGTAATATCACCAATGATCATAGAAATACGGTCAGGTTGGGGAATGGTAAAGGGAGCTTTTTCCAAAAGAGCGTCTTTTGAATAAATATAATCCACTAAACTTTCATTATGCTTCAATTTTCGTTCACTTTGGTGAGCCAAAAATTCTCGCATTGTAATACGCCTTTTGAATCTTGAGGCTAGAGCAGTTTTCCAAGTAATCCAATCATTAAAATTTTTTCCTGTTGTTAATTGCCAATTTTTAGCAGATCCCGAGAGACGAGAAATAGCATTTGTTAATTTTAATTCGTCAGACCAGATAGCTAAAGTTGAAATTCTTTCAACTTCTTTTAGCCATTCAAGGGCATTTTCAATTATTTCACCCTTAAGTATTTGAATGGAATTTGCAGTATCATTTGTAGATGTGATTTGAATTACATTTGAATTTGCTTGCCTTTCTAAAAATTGTTTTTGCGTTTCCATTAATGTAGAGAGAATAGCTGCGATATTCGGATCTATTTGAGAAGGTGGAGGCATAGGAAGTGGTGATTGTGTAGCAGAATTACTTAAAAGTTCTACTTGTTTTCGTAAAGATTCAATTTCCATCAATAAATTTCTGTCAGATGGTGTCTCCTCATCATTAAAATACTGCATACGAAGGGTATTTAATTCATCCAAAGTTCCTTCGTTTTTTCTATTAATATTATCCTCTACAATACGCAACATTAAATCATTTTTGTTTCCGGTTAGCGAAAGATTTCTGAAACGCAATTCTTTTTTCAGTTGAACAATCGTTAAATTTTGTAGCGGATGTGATTCTAAAGAATCAAAAATTATATCAGCATTTGTTGACATTTTTTTTTTTGTTCATTGTTCCAGACGAAAAAAAAAAAAGAAGAATTTAGCGAAAATTGCTTGGCGACGTTTTTTGTACGAAGCAAACACGAAACTGATTTATTTTCAGAAGAATTATTATTCGTCAGAATATTCTTATTAAATTTTATCAGAAGCAAAATAAGAGTCTATTGAATTTTTAAGAACTTCACTTACTATGCGAAAAGTTGTTGTTTTGGAGACCTTCCAGGCAAAAAAATAAATCTTGGCGAGATTATGATCCTTGGCGAGGAAAGTCTGAAGATTCCAAGTTAGGCTTAGAGGCTGCATACAATTTTAGGCTTAGCGGCTGCATACAATTTTAGGCTTAGCGACTGAGTACAATTCTTGTGCTTTTTGTTGTTGATGATAAACTTCGCGAAAGTCCTTTAGATACCGACTACGCCATATAAGGTTGTTTATAATCAACTAGTTCTTAAATAACAACTGATTAGTCGAAATAAACATTTAATTAGAATAAGCGTAATAGTTCTGCTTACATCTCGTACCGACTATATTAATGCGTTGCCAACATTAGTTATTTAAAACATAAAGTAATAAGAATACGATTACAATTATTTCATCGATTCACTTTATGTGAACCTTACAGATATGTGCATGAGAATTTACAGATGCCCTGACTTGTAAATTCTGGGTATAAAGGCACCTTCTGGTGAGGAAGTAAATCATTGGAGGAAATAATAGTTGCTAAAAATTCTGGGTGAGCATCACTCTGTTGCAGGTACTATAGGGAGAACGATGTTTATTTTCCTCAGTCAAAATGATGGTACGTTCTTCCAAAAAGAAATTTATTTAATAATTTTAATATTTTTAACAATTCTATTTAATTGGTTTTCGGTAGAAGCCAAATATACTTTAAATATATAAGCAAATCGGATTTATTTTCGATTATATATGCAAAAGTATATCTAGAGGGATGATCAATTACAGATAAGCAACATGACTTTCCATTTAATGTTAATGTTGTGGAAGGACCCCACACATCCATATGTAATTAAACTAATACATTATTCGTAAATATATGAGTAAGATATTTTAATGTGACTCTGGTACATTTACCGAAATTACAACTCTATTAAGATTCCAGTATATCCTTTAAGTTTTCTTTAAGAAATTCTACAAATCTTAGTTGATAAAACAAATTATTTCGGTCAAAAACGTCAATGAGTCAAATTACTATTTTAACCATTAGATTTAAAAGATACATTATAAGATTTGAAACGCTTGTCTTGCAAAATTTATATAAAATATATCTATTTTAGGAACAGCCAAGAACTATTCTCCATTTTTACTATGTAAAACCATTTCATTTTCATGCCAAAGAAGTTTACATTTAGTTAGGTCTATGGTTAGCACCTCGATTTAAATTGCGGCTTCTGTTTGGTGCATATCAGACATTTTTCTCAACTATACTTTTACAAAACCATACTTGTGACCAGCATAGATATTATATCACATACCCCATAGCCGATGAACAGTTCTTATTCCTAATAAGAGATTCAGTCTGAGTAAATTCTTGAAAGTTCTCGAATCACAATTTTGAAATTGACGTCTCCATCACTCGGCATCGCATGACATTATTTTCGCTTAATGTCGGTGGATGAAAATTCCGGCAGATTACTTAATTTTGGAATTTCTTCTATCACTTTAAATACGCTTGCATCCTTTTTAGCTTCCTCCATGTCACTTCTCTATTGAAACGATCCTATATGAAAGATATTCTCTGTTGCAATAAAAACAAACTTTCGTTACGGAGGACTTCGGAAAATATTCAAGCAGAGAGTCCCTTACGACTCTTTTGCGATGAATATTGCCATCATTTCCTTCATAAATCTAGATCCATAACCATAAAGGAAATGATGACAAGCTCCTCCTAAAAAGATTGTTTATTCAAACAAAATACAAATTAGTAAAGAAGAAAACATCAAAGCAAGAAAATATTTCTCTATTTAATTACGACGCAACTCAATTGATCTTTTTTTATAGGGAAGTGGGGTTGCTAAAACCTTCCTGCTCCCATAACATCCAATCCCAGCTTATGGGGGCTGTCTCCAGATCAGAAGGTGTAGGCTATATAAATAAATAAATAACTACGAAAGACTAAAAACAAGAAGAACTAACAATTTATTTAAAACTTAATGAGAACAACTTTTAACATTTTAAATATGAAACTCGACCTTCACTGGTCTGCAATCTGCGAAGCAAGTGTGGTGAGCAAAGGTTACTTCCTCCTTTTGTTCAAGTCATCTTGCAGCTTCGCAGTCAAAAAGGTGACGTCAAAAGGTGACGTAGGCAGCCACCACATTTTTATGTAGCTGCATTATGGCATCTTTCAGGATTAAATTCTATGTTTCAGATTTAACGTCATGTAGTCGGAGTTACAGGGTCTTATGTCGTCAGCACCTTTTACTCTACGGAACACAAATAAGTTTCGATTTCATCTTGTCCAAGTTACTTATGAATATGCAATGCTGTCTTGTGTCCGATTAATCACTACAGGAAGGCCATTACAACGTTTCGAAACGCGTTAGTGGGTTTGCGTTTTATTTTCGATACTTCCACTGAGAACATTAAATTTCTTTTAGGAACAAAAACGGGTACACTTTGACTGTGCGAGCCCAAATGTTTGTTATTATCTTTTTTTTTTTTTTCTTAACAGAAAAGTGAAGCAAAACTAATTGAAAAAATCAGCAAGAATTTATGTACTATTTTTATTTTGCTTAAGAACGTAATACATAGATACATTTGGGGTACATAAAATTGTTTTTTAAAATATTCACAGTGATTGGTTGTTACTGCTTTGCATACATAATTATCAGTTTTTAAATCTTGAAACAAATGTGTTTTTAGCGATGCAAACATAATCCTTTTTTTGTCATGAAGCTTAACAGACAAATACGTTGCTTGTTTCCGACGAGTTGCAACGATTCTCTCTTTATCTATTTACAAACTAGGCGCGTACCTATTGACTAACATTTTCCTTCTTGTTGTAGAGATATGATTATAATTCACGTTTTTTTTTTCGAGAAGACAGAAGTGAATGTGATGAAGCATAATCCACTGTATGGTGTAAGTTCAGATTTGTATTTTTTTTACAAAATTATAAATAAAATGTCTATACTTTATTTTTAGAAAATAAGAGATTAGAACAAATCGTATTGGCTACATTTATGTACAGTCAGTAATGTTTCAAAAAGATCTTATGTATGAGGCAATGGTTAAAAAACGGAATACTAGTTGTAGTCGAATTATTTTTCAGTTTATCTTAATAGAGAGATATGGAATTTAGTTAGATTAGCTTCATTTAGGACATAAATGGATTATTAAATATGCAAATAGAAATGAAATTAATTGTGAAAAAATCGCAATAACTAAGAAAACTATTTTAATTGTGAATTTAGGACTTAAGTCCTAAAGTTCCTTAATTGATCTTTTCCTGTTTTCAAACACAAATACACGTGCATTCCTAAAGAACCATTTCAAGTTTAAAGTGTATATATTATGAAATAATTTCTTTAAAAAATTTTCTAAAAGAAAAGTTGTTTCATAAATGATTCCGTTAATTTATAGAGTAATAATAATAAAATAAATTCCACGTATATTTTCAAACCCATTTTCAGCTTTTATCCAATTATTTCATAAGAATAATTTTATTTAGTTTATACTTCTCAAAATTATTAAACCGTAATTTTACTGTATTCCAATTTCTTATTTTAAAACATTAATTATTTTATCGCACAGGTGGATATCTTGAAACATTTAACCATTATTTAGAAATATAATTTCTAGCAAAATTCAAAATATTTTTAAAAACTCAGCTTACAAATGATATTTGTTGTTCGGAGAATTAATATATAATTTTCTTACCTCTCTTTTTATAAAGTTTTGAGTTTATTGATTTAATATGGTCAAGGAATAAAAGTTTTAAAAAGAATTTGGTTAATGTATTGAAAATATTTAATTTTGGTATTTCGTTACCATAATACTATTTGAAAAAAATTATGTTATTACTTACTCAATCTAGATTTTTAACATCGTTAAATAAGGTTAAAGTGTTACATTATTGAAAATTCGTATAAACATCTTACATTCCCTACCATGCAAATAGAAGCATCATATAATCTTTGTTATAATAATAAAATGATTCTTGACATAGAAGTTAGGTGTGTATTGAAACATATTCAGCCTTATTATACACGTAATGCCATTCCATAATTATAATTAGAACAATTTTTTTCCAATCATAAATCTAAAGTAATTTTAAAATCCTAATTCAAAGCTATTTCTTGATACATTGTTAATTTTCTCCCCCAAACATTTAAAATATTTTACATATCAAGTGACAAAATAATGCCACCATCTGTTTTGCTTAAAAATATTGTTTCATTAGTTTCTATATTTATTTACTTTTTATGATTCTTAATACGTTCCAAAATATGTTTTATCTTGAGTTTGGCATAATATATCCCATGAAGATCCTGAGACAGAAATTTTATATAAATTTACAATCCAAAATACGCAATATTTGTTTAAATTTTATTTCAATTTTCGAGTAGTTTTTTTTTTTCGGAATTTCTAGATTATAATGACTAATTCGTTAAAGTATAAGCATTATTAAATACTGATTCAAATTTCTGCGGGGAAATTCCCCACTTGCATTTTCATATTATTTCTGGAAACATGTGTTTAGTCAATTGTATGTCCTTTCAGACGGAGGAGCTCTTCAGCTACCTCGGAGGTCTGATGGGCTGCTGGCTGGGCATGTCAGTCTGGGCATCCGTGGGCATCTTTGAAAAAGCCTACCGGAAAATGGTTGAAGTGAAGCGAAAACTCAGAAAGAAATAGACTTTGTTTCCGGAATTGGATGCTGTAATTTGTAGGACTGCAAGTTTTTTTAAAAAAAATTTGTCTTTTTTTCTAATACATTTGATATGTATTGTTTCGCTCTCAAATTAACAAAAATATACCTTTAATAAAATAAAACTTAATAAAATGTTTTATAAATGTTGTAAAATCTGAAAGTTGTTTTATTATGGCAAAATTCATTGTTTCGAATGTAAATAAAACATTTTATTTAGAAATTAGTTCATATAAATTCCACTAAAAGATGTAACTTTCTACTATAAACTACAAATGTATTTATAAGTTAAACACATAAAATAACATTAACATATTTAGTAATGAAAGTATGAAAATTTCCAAAATTTTAAAATAGTATGAAATACATCTATGCAATCAAATCTGTAGAATTTTTAATGAAAAATAATTGATAATTTGTACTAAGTTAATATTAATGAAGATATACACGAGAATAGTATTCACGAATTGACATATCAATTAATTATACACGAATTTAAAATATTATTTGTTAATTGATTGCAATTATCTGACACAGAAATTGTAGCTCCTATCATAATATTAACTATCTACCCACTACTTAAAAAATTGCTTTTTCTTTTCACTGGTTGAACTTGAAAATAATTAGAAAATTTCTTTCAGCCAAAGTTATTTGTATTTATTTAAATAAAGTATATATTACTTCATCAACTAATATACATGTAACATTTTCAAAATAACTTTATTCATTGAAAACTCATTGGAAAGGAATTTTAAATTCACGTAATTTTCTTAAAAACATCAAATTTAAAACAAATCAAAAATTATTTTTCTTGCGTCTTTATTAAAAAAATTACGAACAGTTTAGTTTCATGAAGCATGCATCTGTACTTCAAACATAAATAACGTATTATGCTTTATTAAACCTTCATACGAATTTCATTCTATTTAAGTATATTTTCTTCTAAGTCAAACGAAAATGATAGTTATACTTCTATTTGAAGATAATATGCAGACATTATGATTACGTAACATTTTATTTCAAACGAATTTTAATTTTGTTGTCAATTATTAGTGATAGTATTTAAAATTTCTTTAAAATGATGCGATACCTATTTTATTTAAAGATTCGCATGTTATGAAAAAAAAAATATTCTACATTCAAACATTTTGATTGCATGTAAAAAGCATTTCTCTCTATATTACTCTATAATGGACGATATCTTTTACGCTTTTGATTAACTAAAACTAAAAATTTTAATGTAAATTTTTCTAACTTGTCTAAGAAGTAGAAATTGAGAACATATATATATTTTTGATCGTGTTGACGTTCATATTACTTTCATCTACAATGAGCTCAATTGTAATAATATATAAAGTATAAAGTAATAATGATTAATATCTCGTACACTTCTCATTAAATTGAAATAAATTTAAACTCACGAATTGTTTTCCTTACTGAACTTATTTGAATTCTAGAAGCTTTTTCAATGAGTAAAGACATATAAATTGTATTTGAATTATTTATAAGACCTTTGACAGGTTTCGAAATTATTTATACAAATTAATTGTCCACTTAACATTTAATTCGAAAAATGGTACTCGAATATGCATTAGATATATTTTAATTTCAAATATAATAAATTGTTTAAAATTTATAAATAAAGAGTTAATTAAGTTCCGAAAAATAATTATTTACCTAAAAATAGTTCGATTTATTACAAAAAATTTTTATAGTAAGCTTTCGATATCTTTCTGAAAGTAGGAAATAGAATTACAACATTGGAAAATCTCAAATTAAAATATATTTACTTCCTAATCGTTTAAGGAAATGATTTATTTGATTTATGTACAATTGATTTATATATTTGATAAATATACAAAAATTATTCGTTCTATAAGAATTTGAAATTCTTTGCAAAGTATTATGAGAATAAGTAAAATGACTGTTTTAAAACCTTAATAATGATGTTGAAGGTGGTATCCACCGAGCCAAAATAGGGAGAGCAGTTATTTTAATCACACGTTTATTTACAGAATCCACGTGCCAATCACTTATAAACAAATATTTATACCATTTACAAAACTATACAAGCTTCCAAACAGCCCATATTTTAATTCAACCCGCTTTTGCGTCAGGAGAAATTATATCCAATACAAGAAAAAACCCGCCTTACGCGGTCAAGATCCAAGAGCATTCTCAAAAATATTACCCATGAACCCGTGCGCTCTCACTCACACGAGACAAGGCGCCTCCTGGCGGGATCCGATTAATTTATTTCCAACAAATTATAAGTATATAATGAAAGTGTACAGTAAAAATGCGTAACTTCTAATTAAAACCTTAGGTCAAATATTTGAATTTTAACATATAATTTGTTAAAGCTGTTAACAACAACAGATTGAAGTGATGGTTTGTCAGCTGTGAACAAAATTTTGAATTCACAAACTTAGTATGAATTACGAAGATTCATACAAATGTGTTGGACCAAAAATTGAACTTAGATGACAAGCAATTTTTTCACTTGAAGATATTTTGATTCAGTAGCTGAAATTCAATTATAAAATTAGAATCACTCTGTATTTGCAACTCTGGAATCCATTTCTTTTCAATAATGAAAAATGATTTACCAGCCACTCTTTCAACAATTAATACTTCTTAATTTGGATATTCTACTTCAGTAAAATCACAAATAAGTTGATTCCCACAATATGCAAGTTTAGATATTAAACTTTTCAAATCGTTTTTACACTAATATTTGAAATATTGTAATTCTTCCAATTTTTCTTTGTATACACCTAGATTTTATTCGTTAGAATTAATAGCATCTAATTTCATTCGTCAAAAATGAAAAAGTATTTCATTTTTTAGATAATATACAACAAATTGAAATCAAATTTTAAAACTAATGACAGCTTGTGACAAATCATTATTTTCCACATTCCTTTCAAAACCAATATTTTTACAAATAATTCAGCATGTCTTTCAAAATCTTTAAATTGGAAAATAATCTTCACTTTCTAATTCTATGTATTATCCACGCAATCAAAACTTGAAATCAAAATGTTTGAAAGTTGATTGAGTGTTAGATTTATTTGATTCTGTGTATTATTTTTCTTTATTCCCTTAAAAATGTTAGCTTATTTAGAGGTTGTACTTTTTCAAATACTACTTCTCTACCACAAACGCATCTCTGCGTAATTCAATATATCTTCCATAGATTTCGCCAGGTTACTACACAAACTACGTTACTAAAAATTATTGAAATATTAGTTAAAACTTGTCGCAAATGCCTAAATATTGCATTGTTAGGCGAATAAGAAAGATTCCCAATGTTTCAGAACTCTAGCTTAATGGGAAGGCGGTTAAATTAACGATCGAAAATTTGATGACACACACACACAAAAACACACAAAGTGAAACACAGAAAAACGTTTTAAAATAAAAAGTAAAAGTAAAGACACAATAGAGCTAGTCTGTCATTTATTAAATTTAATGCGCAAATAATTAACTAGTATGTTTTTAATTGTACTGTAAACAAATATTTAACAAAAATTGTTTAAGAAATTAAGAAATACAAAAGATTTACACAAATTATAAATTAAAATATTATATTTGTATACACAAATTCCAAATTATGCGAAATATTTTATTTTTCTCTTCTTAGCTGCCGTTTCATCTGAATAATTTTCCTGTAGGCGTTTTCAAAGATACCGACGGATGCCCAAACCGAGATGCCCAGCCAACAGCCCATCAGACCACCGATGTAGCTGAAGAGCTCCTCCGTCTGAAAGGAAGCACATAGGAATGAACATGAGTTTCAAGTACATGCGAAGAGTAATTTAAAATATAAGCAAATTTCTTTGTGAATAATATATATATAACATCATACACTAAAACGTGATTTGAGATTATTTTCCTACGTGCCATAGCTTTAAGAAATAATTCAACGGAAATGGAAGCTATGCTATAAAATAATGTGTATCTGTAAAGGATTTGGATTGAATTACAGAACCTTCAGAAAAACTTCTTAAGAAATAAAATAAAAATGAAACAATTTTTTTGTGCGATCATGAAGATTTTTCAAAACGTAATTCCTTTGCCTGGACTTATTTTCTTTATCTACAAAAAATTATCCATTCAGAGATTTATGGAAGTTGAAATATTTTTTCATTCATTAACTTCCATCAGAAATTATTTATTAGTAAAATTTCAAAATTTAACTTTAAAGATGTATCAAATGCTGCAGGAAGATCAGAATTTGTTTCTTAACCTTTTACACGAATTTAACAAAGAGATTCTTCTTTAAGAAAATTTTCCTTTAAAAGTAACTTCTTCATAAATTCTTGGCTTAAAAATTTGAAAGGCAGCTTAACAATGATTTTCAGGATGCATGTACAATCATATTTATTTGTTGGGTTGATCAGGTAAATAACTTCGCGAAAGTAAAAATAATTTCATGGTAACTGGGATTTTCCACATAATTCGTATGATTCTGACTCACATAATTATGAATTCATTAATGAAAGCTCTAAAATTGACGACGGTGGCCAAAATTTATTTCTTTTTATTTAAGATAAATTTAAAAATATTTCCAAGTTAAATTAAACTTTTTTTTTAACTATTGTCGCAGAAATAAGAATTAAGTAAAATTAATCACTGATAGTAAAGTGAATAATTCACACTAACTCTTGCTTCGTATTTTTCCAAAGACTAAGTGTAAAAATGCACATTTATTGTTTCAGAAAATATTTTCAAAGGTAGAACTTACACCATACAACCGATTATGCTTCAGCACATTCACTTCTGTGTTCTCTATGAAAGCATTAACATAGATAGTATTTCTACAATAAAAAATGAAATATTTCATTAGAATAAGTCTTTTCTTATGCACATGTAATATAAGCGTAGAAATGATAATAGTCGCAATTTTCTGTAAATGATCAATGAAAATTTATGTTAAGTCCCGTATCAGAAATCAGAAAAATGCAATTGAAGATAAAATGATGTCTATTAATTTCATAAATATAAAAGTGACACTTAGATTATTAAAGCAAGAACAAAAATTTACAAAACTACAATTTTTCAACATTTAAAAATTTAACAATAACACGTTATTTATCATGTTTTAATCATGTTATTTACTTAATTCAGTTATTATCTGTATACAAAAGATAATATAGCGTCTAACCATTTCGAACATTCAGCGTGCGAGGTCACGTGGCCCACGGAACGAGTTTAGCAAAGATTACGAGAGTATGAGAGCGGTGAAAGATTAATGGTGGATGTTACGCCCGAGAAGGACGAAGAATTTTCGTAATTTTGTTCATTTATGAATTTAAAGGCGTTCATGATATAAACATAACACGTGCGATTCCATAGAACAATTTAGTACAGTTTAAAGCGGGTTAAAAAAGACTTGGAGAATAACTAAAGCAGAAAGGGAAAACAAACTTTAATTTATCATCCGAAACACCCATATATATACATATATGACTAAAATATGTTATTATCTTCTTTTTAACTTTATTTATTTATTTTTATCATAATTTCTTTATATAGCTCTAAGCCAAATACTCGAACCAAACTACACTTTTCTAACTTATAAACCACCGAAGGCGTTGAGTTATGCCACAACCTGACGTACCAATACATTGCTCTGGAATAACAACTGCTGAAAATAATCTGTGATGAGTATGCTAGGCACCCAATGTGAAAAAGAAAAAAAAAAGAGATATGTTTAGTTCTGAGTTAGTGAGAGAAGGAAGATGTTGAAAGCGAACTATGTTACTGAATTTGTTATGCCAGTGAATTAGATATTTACTAATAATGTTTGTTGTGTTGTGTTAGACATCTTAACTTTAATTTAAAAATAATTGAAATGTCAATAGAGTGATTTCTTGACTTTGTATGGATTTCTATTCTCAATATCTCGACCAGCAATACGTAACTGAACGAAGTACAACAT
>BMAW01078647.1:0-10949 GCA_019974015.1 Nephila pilipes | reverse complement strand
AAACCCTTAAATATCTCGATTCGATTTAAAACGGACTTGGATCATTGAAAAAAATAAATAGCTGATATTCACATTGTAAAAAAAATAAGCAATTGAATCTGTAAGATGTTTACGTGAAATGTTGGATTTTTCTTAAAATTGATGCCAGGTTTTGTTTTTTACAGTGGGAGGTGGCTCCTCAGGAGCAGTGATTGCTAGTCGCTTGTCCGAAGACCCTAATGTCAAAGTCTTGCTCCTGGAAGCTGGGGGACCCGAAAACCAGATAACGGACGTTCCTCTGGTGGCCGCCAGTTTACAGCAAACCCCAGTGGACTGGGCTTACCAGACGGAACCCCAGGAAGCAGCATGTTTTGGGTTGAAAGGCAGAGTATGAAAATTAGCTGTGTATATCGCATGATTTATTATTTAGTTCTTTTGGAATATGTATTTGCGTTCTTACTAATATGTCATTGAATGCTGACGGTAATCAAACAATAATATGCATAATTTCTAATAATATGTGCTTTCATGGTTTTGTTTCCTGTAATACTTACTTTTTTAGGCATTTCGCTCAATTCTGAAAATGACAACTTTTGATAAATCAAATGTATATATGTGTATATATATATGCGTGTGTATAAATATACGTATTTTATGTGTTTGCATATATATATATATGCAATGTGTACGTACATGTGTGTATATTAAGTAAAATAAACGAACAATATTATAAAACAAAAAAAATTATCATTGGTAACCATACAATAGCTATTAGAATTTTTAGAATAAAAACAGTACAAATTAAACAATTGTTTTTAAAAATACGAAAAGAAAGTATCAAATACTGAAAAAAAAATTATATGCTAGAAATAATTTTTTCTAGGATATAATTGACCCGTGTGGTGACCGGGGATGACAGAATAGTCTCACTGTAGCTCATGCATGTCGTAAAAGGCGACTAAAATGGGTACCCAGCGTCTGGGGGTATAGCCGGGCACCCTGCCCCTGGGGATTATATCAGGGGACCTCAGGGACTTGCCTTCTTCAGGTAAGTATGGGCTTCACGAATCCGAGGTACCCTAGTGATCTTTCTTTCCCATGGGGTTTACTGTCTTTGGTAAACACGGGTGACGCACTCCCGGGATACCCTAGCGATCCTTCTCTATTTTCGACCCTCCTTCTTGTCAACCACTCATCTATTTTTCAACTTCACGTCTAGACCACAGTTTAATCTTGTTTGGCGCAGCATAGCCATATCTGGCTCTTGCGCCAATAAACTTTACATTCACTCACATTCACTCACTAGGATATAATTTATGTAGATGTATCTATATAAAATTGGATTCTAAAAGTATAGTAAATTGAATATAAAGTAAAGAAATAGGAGAGGGGGGTATATAAAGTAAGTAATACTTCCACATGCTTTAGACTGAGATATAAATATTTTCAAAAATTGAACATAGGCTGAAAAAATCTGTATAATAAATACGCATTTTCGAATTCTTTTTATTAATGTAAATTTCCGCTAAATTTTGCAATGTATATTATTAGCCAAATAATCATGGAATAAAAAATTCAATGTACTGAAACAAAAAGATTGAGTGGATTATTTGCACCGGTGTAATTTGTATGCTTTGTACTTTTTGATGAATATAAAAGTACTTGTTTACTACTACGTAATATCTACTACTATATGATATTATATATAAGTAGATATTAGGCTAAAAACTCGAATTTCGGAGAAATTACCGAATTTTTTTTTATATTTATCCATTAAAATATTTTAAATGCCCTCTGTCTAAAACTATCTTCCATTTGTAGCTACGGTACATATAAATCAAGTTATACGTATTTTAATATCAGATATTTACTATGTTTTCTGAATAAGTTTTAACTTTAAATCCATTTTCTGAAGAATATAATTTTCAGTATGTTTCCAATTTTTGAAAGGTAATAACTCGAATGCTTTTTTTCTATATTTTGATAGAATTTGGTAGAAATGTTTTTCATATTATTCTTAAGATTCTGAACTAGGATTTTTGTAAGTATATAGGTGGGTTTATTCACATTTTAATGCATAAGAGCGGAGGAATTTTTTTTTAAAAAAAAAACGCTTGTTATTTCGAATAATAACTCTCCAAATAATGTGAATTATTAAAAAATCCTATTCAGGCTCCGTACAGGTGTCATATCAATACATATGTTGAATAACAATATTATAGAAAGATTTTTCATGAAAGAAGAATATTTTGAAAATGTGCTATATTTTTTCTTATTTTATGCTAAAAAATTACATTTTAAAATTTTTCATTGTAATAAAACTTTTGAAATGCTTTTTTTTATGTATATTCTAATTCAGATGATATTAAATATCAAAAAAAAGAAAATTATTCATTTATACGTTTTTTCATATATAATCATGGTTCCGAACGTAGTTGGATACCTTAACTACCATCCGTTTACACGTTGCATTAACATTGTAGTACTCATATATTGAGAAAAGTTTCAGCTGCTGGGTTGGCGCAAGTTTCGTTAAATGACAGGATACCTGGAGTATTATTTACACCAATTTATTTAAGTACTATAGATCATATTTACAATTGGATAAAAGTGTTTGTTCTCTTGCATTTTCTTTGCATTTATGACATTTTATTTGGTGCTAATCACTTGCAAAAAAAAATGTGGTACAATGTTTTCGATCACGACGTTCTAGTCGAACGTTTTTGAGATTTTTGATGTCACTTCTTTTCGGAAATTTTATGTGGAAAGAAATTGGTCACACCTCTTTAAAAACCATGGAGCATAATTCTTTGTATGGATTGGATAGCTGAATTAATTAACTTGGCTACTGGCCACTAAGCACCCCAACCAGGACAAGAAAATGTACTTGAGAAAATGTAGCAATTGGTGCAGAGGTGCTTTTGATTTTCAGGAGATCGCACTCATAAGGTCAAAGTTCATAGGAAACAGAAATGTTGCATGACCTTTAACACGAGTTCAGATGTTTAAACTGAGTGTCTTGTACAGATGGAAGGGAGGGCACTAAAACATTTGTTAAAAGTGGTCCCTGCAAGTTTTTAAATTAAATAGTAACTAAATTTCACATATTGTAAAGAATATTACCTTCAATTTGAATTATATTTTGTTGCCATTTTGTAAAGGGAAAAATTTCGCAAAATTTACGAGAATGATCGCACAAGTAAATGATAATTTTTTTTCAAAAAAATGAAATCACGATAAATATAATTTTATGCTTAGAAAAGAAACATCTAGTTATAAGCTAAATCTTTTACTATAGAGGCTGGTGGCTTATAAAAATTCAGTTTGGTTGTCAAATTAAACAAGTTGATTAAAGTATTCGAAAATCTGCATTTATCAATATTTCATTGATATCTGAAATGACTAAAGATATATGATAGGCGAATACATATTATAAGCTTTAAATATATCTTTCTCAGTCCCTAATATTAATAAATATCGTGCATGGTGAAATTTTATAAAGTACACAAGCTTTTGATTATGGTTGATGTAATTTTTCATCGTCGTTAGACAAGTAACAATTATACACGCATTATAACTGTATAAAGGTACTTCGTCTTTTCATTATTACATTTACCGAACTTATTCTGATCGTAATACCAATTCGTCGAAAATTGTTTCTAATATAAGCTTCGATAATGCTTGTTTTTTAAACCTGATATAAACTTATTTATAAATAAATTTTTATTTTAAGCCATACCTTTAAAAACTTTCATTTGATTTTGGATAATCTGTGGGATTCTTGTTGCAGCGCAGTCGCTGGCCGAGAGGTCGCGTTCTGGGAGGGTCGAGCGTCCTCAACTACATGCTATACGTGAGAGGGAACAAAAAGGACTACGACAACTGGGAGAGGCTCGGAGCTAAGGGCTGGTCATGGAAAAATGTTTTACCTTATTTTTTGAAGTCTGAAGACAATAGAGATCCACCACTAGTTGAATCGGGTAAGATTTTCATACTTCATCTGTATGAATATTTGAAGATCACATTTTAAAACTGAAGAGATCTTGGTATATAAAAAGGTTGTTGGCGTAAAAGGTAAGCGTCTCGGCTATATTTCTGAGGGAAAAGGTAACCAATTCTCCGATCCCAAATATTATCGAATAAATTATCGCTTTTTGAAAGGACATTTAAAAGTATTTCGTTTTGCTAAAGACGAGTTGTTTCGTAAAAAAAGTGACGAGATGAACACAATCTGTATTTTGCAAAAAGGAGCTTTACTATGTTTTAAAGACAAGAGTTTTCATTTTCATTAATTTCGCCTCTTGCGTCATAAATCCAAACATTCACTTATTCGTTCATTCAAAGCTGTCTTAGCTTTATGTTAAATAATAGAACTCAAACCTGGAATTCTCTTTTCGATAACAAAACGATCGAGCATTAATTTTATATTCTGACTGAGTTTTCTTTTATAGAGAAGAGTGTTTTACATTATTACCGATTTATATCTGAATCAATCTTTTTTTTTCCTGGTGTAATAATGTATTCCATGTTAAATGAGTTTTGAACTTTATATGATCAAGTGAAAAATGACTCGTTTTAGGAACGTTCTCAAATCTTAAGATTCCTTTAGAAAAGGATTTATGTAACACTTCACAAACTTGCATGAAAATTGAAAAAATAGTCCAAGTTTTCGTATGGTTCTTTGACATTAGGCAAAGACAGCTTTAAGAGGTCATACGGTTGTTAAACACAATAAATCGAACATGTATATTCTCACTTTCTTCAAGTCTTTCCATATCTTTCTGAAATTTGAATGAAATATAATTTTTTTGTGGTAATTTATAATTTGTACTTCCATAAGCCTGTTTAAAATATTTATGAAAATGTTTTAATAATTTATAAGATAGTGCTCAATGGTAATGCTTGGTTTTCGTATTATTTAATGATGTATTAACTAATGATGCGGTCGTATTATTTCGTATTATTTAATGATGCTCCCAACTTCCATGGAGTTTACTGTTTTTAGTAGACACGGGTGACGCACCTTTGGGGGATACCCAACATGTCCCTTACTCTATTCATCGTATTTTAATTGACTGTCCGGTATTTGATCATCATCGCCGGACTTTTTTTCATTCGTCAGTTTTAAACCTATCTGACTTGGTGGGGGAAACCCGCACCACAACTTATTTGCTTTTTTTAAAACATAATGGCCTTTTACACAAAATTTGCTTTTTATCCTTTTCTTTATTTTCACTGTGTGTTTGATTAATATTTTTAAATTGTTTTTACTTTAAAATAATTTAACAAGTGTTTGGTGCAGCATAGTCTGCTTTGGCTCTTGCGCCATTAAACCCTACAGTCACTCACTCACTTGGGGGTACCCGAGTGATTTTCTATTTTCGATCCTTATCAATTAATTTTTACCTTTTATCGAATATTTTTACTAACATCTAGATCACAGATATGCATTGTTTTGCAAAGCATAGACAGATTTGGCTGTTGCGCCCTAAACCTCAAGTTTCACTTTTGTCAACCAACTTTTTCCTATTCACCCAATTTTTCTGACGTCTAATGCACAGAATAGCCTCTTGCATAGTAAACCTAAGCTTTCACTCACTCACACGTACTGCGTCTTGGGCAACGTTAATTCAAGTCAAACAACCAAGCAATGGATTCATCTATTGTCCACATGAAATAGACCAAAAATCCACCTCTAACTGTCCGAAATCTCAAATTTTAATTTATTTTAACGTCCAGAAAAATGTATTTAAATCAGCGGACTTCAAAATAGGAAATAGTTACTACAAATGAAATTTGTCTCAGAAACGCCATATTTTTTTAAAAAAAATCTTGAGTTTCATCCTATGATTTCGATACCTTGTATGTCAGACTTTGGAAATCTGTTTTTGCATATAATATGATAAAGTCGGCAAAAGTTAGCGTCATTCCAGGAATTACATAACATGTTTCAGTCAATCCTAGAAAGGAGGCTTACACAATTATAAGATATAGTGTCCATTGAGTAAAAACAATAATGTTTGAAGTTGCAAGCCTTATTGCTTTTACAAAAATGTTACGCATTATGATTTGGTGAGAAGGGTTTTAATTTATTAACTTTATTATTAATAAATAATGTGTGTGTTTTCAACATTATATACAGACTATGTGAATTTTTTAAATCAGCAATTTGTTCATTTCAATTCAGAGTACCAGGACATAGGAGCTAGTAAAATACCGAATTTAAAAATCCATGTTTTTGAGATATGTTTTAAAATTATTAGCAAAGCTTGGATTTTTTGTGTGTGTGCCTAGTAATGATATTTTAATCGATTTATAGAAGAATAAAGGTAATTTATTAGCCTAAATGAATTACTCTTTTCTTAGTTGAATATGAACATAATTTTCGAAACTTTTTTGCATTTAGATATCATTTTTTTTAATTCCTTAAGTGTACAAAATACTTTACTACTCATATACAAAAAGTGCAAAAGTAGCGATTCAAATTTTTTTTTAATGATACCAAATATTTTTGTATATATATATATATATATATATATATATATATATATATATAGTTTTCCAGCTAATTATCAAAGAATTTATTGTATTTTCCAATGTACTGTAAAAACAGTTCCTCAGTTACTCGATAGATGGCCTCACGAATCAGCGTCATATGATAGCTCATGCAGCATCACCTATTCCTGAATAAAACTGAGTGACATTTCGTTTTCGTTCTTTTTCTCCCACTTTCCGCTTCTCATCTACTTCGCATTACCCGCGTCGGAAGTAAACTCTGAACGCCAGGGCGCGTTCCAGCTCCCTTCGCCGATATGGGTTAAATGAGGCTGCCATCTATTTTGCTCCGATGAACTGGTCAATTCGTCATCTCCTGTTGCAAATATTTTCACTCTTCATCTCTTCTAATAAACGAAGTACAACAAGTTGAGCCTCATCATTGAACTCTTACGAAATCATCTTAGAATCTGGTAATGGAATTGCCTCCTAGACGACCTAGCCCTTTGCGTAAGAGCAAGTCAGTGTAGATACGGGATGTACAATCTCATCACCCCATCGTCTGCATATATATATATGTGTGTGTGTATATATATATATATATATATATATATATATATATATATATGTGTGTATATATATATATATATATGTGTGTGTGTGTGTATATATATGTATATGTGTGTGAATATATATATATATATTTGAAAAAAATTATTAACGTTTTGTAATTTTATAAACTTTAATTTTTCTTTAATATCCTGAAATTTTTTTTAAATTTTAGGTATTTACTGGGAAGGAAAATATTTTTTGTTCACTATATACATAGGTGTCATTTACAGAAGTATAAAAAAAATTTGGAACCATGTAGAATAAATAGCTTTTTGAAATGGTACTTAATTCCAAAGATGTCTAAAAAATCGTATCCGCATTCAACTAAGACGGAAGAAAAAAAATTTTTTTGACTAAAAAATTACTTTTGCAATTGAATGATTAAGATATCATAACCAACAAAAAAGTCTATGCTCTACTAATTTCAAAACATGTCACAAATACAAGATCTCTTAAATACGGCCTTATACTAATCCGTGCATGTCTTGATACCCTTAAATATAGTTATATCCATATATTTCATAACAACTGGTATCTTTTTTTTATATATATAAAAGGATACCATGCTACCGGTGGATATTTGACTGTGTCAACCCCTCCCTATGCAACTCCTTTAGCGAAGAACTACATAGAAGCAGGACTGGCTATTGGCTATCCTAACATCGATATTAACGGACCAAAACAAGGAGGTATTTTAGAATGTTCTTTCTTGGAATTTTTCAATGACTTTAGAGCCATTTATTATTCTCTTTAAACCATAAAAGTTGTCTGAACTAGAATTTGAAAAATGAGAGTATTTCACTAGGAAATGCTTTGTAATATTTTTTTAAAGATTAACCTATTCAGTTATTAAAATATAACTATTTTTACCGAACATTATATTAAATTACTAGTTGAAGTAATAATATTTCTCTTAAAATAAGCAAAGAATCAAAAGTGTTGGAAATAGGGTTGTTAGTACATGAATAATTTTATTCAAAAGTGAACGGAAACCTAAAGTATTTTACTAAATTCATGCAAAGTACATTAGTAACGGTAGTTTTTGTGAATTGGTATTAATATATTAATGAAAGGAATAGTTTATACGCAAAATCAGAAAGGCCCAGACGCACGAAATTTGGTTCGCCTAAAATATGGATGTAGATGTGCATCTGGAAGCAATTTATTTCGAAATCTTTTCGATTTTTTTTAAAAAAAATTCCATATTGAGATTTTTGCAAATTTTTGGTACACTTTGCGGCCACACTAAATTCCATGTACCACGATAACTACTAAATTAAATAAATGATCAATCTCATTACAGTCTGATTACTTACAGGACCCCTCTTCATCAATTCTGCCATGCAATAAAAATTAATGTTTTACGATTTTCTTTGATAAGAGGTAGATCACTATCTTCAGTTAGTTATCCCAAATATTAAATGTATGTTTCTAGATTCCATTTCGTTTTATCTAAGTAAACCATGTTTGTATGGGTTTTAAAGTTCGTATTTTATAAAATATTATTTCTAATAGGTTGGATGATTCCCCAGGGCACAATAAGGAGAGGAGCTCGGTGCAGCACCAGCAAAGCATTTCTTGCACCCACTCGTGGAAGAAAAAATTTAGACATTGTGGTTTTCGCTCATGCAACCAAGGTAAATTACAATTAATCGATTTCAGCTTGAATCGGAAAATTTTAATAATCTTTCCTTGATGGTTTTGATCATTGCAGAATCGTAAGTCTAATATGTTAGATATTGTATAATTAACTCTAGGTCTTTCTACGTTTAATTCTATTTAGCTTTAAAAATAAAACATTACTAAGCCGTTATATACCCCATTTGTAAAACGCCGCTCATGTTCAAATCTAGTCAAGGGATCAAACAATGATTCTACAAAGATCCGGAACGTAATACAAAAATTAACCTCTAAGCTTCCATATGTGGAAGTTGGAAGATTGAGCTACTGGGTCTGGTGTCGCTTACGTAATCTGATCAAGCTTCAAAATTACGACATCCATCACCAATAGACTTTGAGTGGATCAAGAGCGACGTTTAATTCAAACTGATTAAAGTTTGGTTTGAATTAAAAATACTTGAATGGTTGATTTCCGCGTCAGTTTTTGAATAGTTGATTCCTAGATTTGAATGTCAAATGAAGCATAAGTGCATGTATTGAAGACTTACATTTCAATGGGAAGTTGTGAGAAATATGTCTGGGGAGGTGGGGAGGAAAAGTTCTCTCGGTTGGAATAAATTAAAAAAAAAAACATTGTCTAAAAATTTGATGCTTATCAGCATCGAAGCATTAAAGACACAGTAAACTGTAGACTTGGTGGCCGTCGTAGCCTAGTGGTCATGTTTGTGGACTTGCGGCCGGTGATTTTCATTCAGTTTTTGGTTCAAGCATGATGTCACTTAAGACCCGCCATGTAGCGGGGCTGATGCGCTTGAAATCTGCCGAGATTCTAAGTGGTGTAGAAGTTTTGGGAGAGAGATGCCAGCTCAGGTATCGTCTTTGTTACTTGACAGAGGTTCAAAATTACGTCCCCAACAGCCCCCGTATTGCTCCTCAATACGACTTTAATAAACAATCATATCACATATTATAGACATGATGTTCATTCATCACGTCAGGTAGCAATGCTAGACATATTACCGAAATATATATATGTAATTTGTGAAAACTGTGAGAAGGAAAAGATGTCTTGATAGCTAAGATAGCGCTCATAAGGATTTAGCCTAAATACTTCTATAAAACTGAAAATAAACTGCGTTCTCCCAATTAAATTGCATAATTCTGTTTTTGTCTGATAACGAAGTTATTCATTATTAAAACTTATTTCGTAAAAGAATTCATAGTATTATAAACATTACGGCTAAGGTTTGAAAACTAGGTTCTAAATTATATTTGTTACTCATTTTCTTTTTTCTTTATATTTAGATTTATTTTTTTTAATATTAACAGAAATGAAATTTGGATTTGATGTTGAATAAAAACTCAATGGCATGAAGGGCAGTAATTCTGGAGTTTGTTGTCAACCAGTAAACTGCACTAGATGAAACCCTCAATTCGTGTATGGTATTTTGTTCCATTGCGTAGAATTGGACATATTCGCCTTACTTTCAAACAGCTACTGTTTTGTAAAATGCTCCTGAATGTCCCATACGTCGTACATCATATAATTACGAACTTGAGATGACGTTTCCCTGCAACGTTACTTCTACAATGTAGGGGAAACATTTACAGATTTCGTCGAATACAAAGGAAAACTTAATCAATGACCTTTCTTATATTGGCGACGAATTTGATGACAATTTTAGAGAGAAACGGTGACTTCGGCGACAATGTTTCCCGAAAATGCTAGAATTTTGTTTATATCTCTATTAGGGTGAAAGTACTAAACGTTTCCTGAATTTTATCTGTGTCTTGACACCTTGTCGGAACAGTTAGTACGATGAGAAAAGAGATGCGAACCCGAGGCCAATTGGTTGGGAATTGACCAAGAGGATTTGTTGGAATTGGTAAAGCTAATCTACCGAGAAACGACCTGTATCTATCAGCATCCATACGAAGTCTTACCATGGAGATTTTTTCATTGTACGAACTAGGAAGCTGGTAAGCGGAACGTTATTTGAAAATGCTGCGACTGTTATTACAAATGCTGCTTTTTTTTTTTATCTGTGTTGCTAATCTGTATAAGTGCAGTGTTTCCTGATTGTGCTGTTAATCTGTCCAAGTTTTGCTACCTATTTTTTGTTTTATCCTAAATATTTGTGAATAAAGCGTTGTGTTGGACAGATTTCAGTCGTATATCCACACAAGATGGGAATTTTGATAACAATATATTGATTGTCCAGTGTTTTTCTTATTGTTACTTC
>BMAW01078623.1:0-19945 GCA_019974015.1 Nephila pilipes | reverse complement strand
AAACATGTTGATCTTTTGAGAAAACGGAGTCGACAAAAAAATGTTTGGACATAAAATAAAGGACACAGTGTATTAGGTTCAAAAATTTACATTATAATGCGCTATGATTAAAAAAATTACATTTACTTTTCTTGCTAAGATATATTTAATATAATATTATATCGTCTGCTTTTATTTTAATATCCGTATAGAATAGTATCATCTGCTTAAATAATTTTTCGTTTGCTCTTATTTTAATAATTAATTTAATAATTGATTTTATGGCAAAATCAACTGCTAGTAATTTTAAAATTACTTTAAAAAATTTGGATTTTCATGGTTGATTTATGTTTTTATAGTGCGCGTGGAATATAAAAAGTTCTACATCTATCTCTTCATTGTTCCAAACTGCTGTAAGGAAAGAAATTACAATCAATTCTAATTTCCGTCTACAATTTTTAATATAAGTAGAAGACTTTTTTTTTTCCTCCTTATAATTATATTTGTCATATATTTTCGACCAATATGTGATTTATTAATACGTTCTAACACATTGTTTTTTAAGAAAATGGCGGCTATAAAAATGCGTGGGCATAAAAAAAGGATATATGGTGTTACATTCAAAAGATTGACATTATATTGCTGCTTTTATCTTAATATCCGAACAGAATATTATTGTCTGCTTTAATAATGTGTTCTTTGCTTTTATTTTAATATTTAATTTTATAATTTATTTTTATGGCAAAATCGAGCGTGTATTTTTTTTTTTTTTTTTTAAATTTTCATGCAAAACCAACAATTATAACTACGAAGGAAATCGTCACAATAAAATGTGTTGTAACGTTACGATTACATATTAAAAAAAGCCTAGAAGTCACAATAAAATTATTTTTAATGCTTTGGATAGAAAACAAGACTTATTTTGAAAAAAAAAAAAATTAAAAATTTTATCTAATTCATCGATTGATAATTAATGCTTTGATGCATAAGTATACACATAGGAGCTTAAAATATTTGACATAAATAATTGAAATTTCAAAAGTTGCCTCTGCTGTTGCCATTTTCATCTCGTGACTATAAAGTGGCGACTTTAAGACTTCGTTAGACTCCGCCTGATGTTAAATAAGTAGCGACTTCATGACTTAATCAAATTGTCTTCATCTGATATTAAAGAATAGAAGTGGAAACTTCCTGACTTCATCCTACCATATTCGACTAATATTAACGTTAACAGTAGTGGCGACTTCTTGGCTTCATTAGACTATCTTCATCTAATGTTAATGGCGATTTCTTGACTTCAGCAGTGATTGTGATTCCTTATTAACGTCGCACTGAGAAGCAACACGAGGGCTTTTGGAGACGGATCCCGAAAGTTTTATTCTCGGTAAAGTAACGAGGACGACACCTGAACTGCATCTCCCTCTCCAAACTATTACCCCACACAAACGAAAGGACTCGAGACTTAGACCAGATTTAACGGGCATCAGCCCCGTCACAATGTGTAACGTAGGCTATAAATAATCCCCGCCAGAGACATTTGCATTGAACTTCCGTTTTTGTTTTCCAACTTCCCATTCAAAGGCGTAATAAAAAGTTTACTACTCCAAAGTAATAAATGAGCCAAATCTGGGGTCATCGGCTTTGGTCCTATTACATTCATGAACATCTGACTCTGCTACACAGGTGTGGCAGGGGTGATTCACCTTTGTGAGGAATTGCGAACCATGACATAGATAACACATGGATCAATACGTTCCGAGACTAACCCAGAGATGGCGCTCGTAGTAAACCAGTTACCAGGTCTTTCTAGAGTACTAACCTTTGCTTGAAACGTGTCAAAATCTTAAGTCGATCGAACCAGAAACAGCTGAGTTATCGAGGTTGGAGTAAAGTCGTTTTGTAGTTTGTTTAAAAAATGGAAAAAACCGAGTTTCGTGTTCTGATAAAACATTGTTTTTTAATGGGTAAAAACACCGTGCAAGCGAAACAATGGATTGAAAAATGTTACCCGGACTCTTGTCCATCAAAAGCAACGATTTGTCGGTGGTTTGCCGAGTTTAAACGTGGTCGTACCGACACAAATGACGCGGAACGCTCGGGTAGACCTGTGGAAGCCGTTACACCGGAAAATGTGAGTGAAGTGACAAAAATTATAATGAAAGATCGTAAAGTGAAGCTCCGTGAGATTGCTGAGATGACACAGATATCATTTGAAAGTGTATTTACTATCCTTCATGAAAAATTGAGCATGAAAAAGGTTTTTTCCAAGTGGGTGCCGCGATTGCTTTCGATGGAACAAAAACAGCAACGAGTCGATGATTCAGAAAGCTGTTTATCGCTATTTACTCGCAACAAAAAAGATTTCTTGCGTCGTTACGTGACCATGGACGAAACATGGATACATCACTACACTCCAGAGTCGAAGCGGCAGTGGCGCACAGCTGGCGAAAGCCGTCCGAAGCGTCCGAAAACGCAGCAGTCAGCTGGCAAAGTCATGGCGTCAGTTTTTTGGGATATGCATGGCGTGATTTTCATTGACTACCTCGAAAAAGGTAAATCGATCAACAGTGATTATTATGTTGACTTGCTGGTGCGTTTAAAGGAGGAAATCACAAAAAAACGACCGCACATGCAGAGAAAAAAAAATCCTTTTTCACCAAGACAATGCACCCTGCCACAAGTCGATGAAAACAATGGAAAAATTGAACGAATTGGGCTTTGATCTGCTTCCCCACCCCCCATACTCGCCAGATTTAGCCCCCAGTGACTACTGGCTCTTTGCTGATCTTAAAAAAAAATGCTCCAGGGAAAAAGATTTGGCTCAAATGAGGAGGTCATCGCTGAAACTGAAGCTTATTTTGAAGCGAAAGATAATTTTTTTTATAAACATGGTATTGAAAAATTGGAAAAGCGTTGGAACGATTGTATCACCCTAAAAGTTGATTATGTTGATGAATAAAAAAAAATTTTGCAAAAAAAAATGTTGTTTTCAATGTTAGTCTCGGGACTTATTGATCCATGTGTTATATATGGGAATTAAGGGCCTAGCCGTTTGACGTCCAGCATCTGCATGCACGTGCATTAAACTTGATATTGGGCGATAAGAGCGAATGGTGATGGGTTACAGAAACGGAGGTTATGTGTGAAATTTGGCTGTCCAATCAAAAATGAAAATGAATCGAAAGGGGCGTGAGCCAGCCCTACCGGGGATTTAAAAGGGACAGAGAGAAAGAGAAGAAGAGAAGGGATCCGGCGAGGAAAGTGGAAGAAGGCGATCCCGCAAGGAGTGAGCGGAGAGAGGATGCGATTTATGCTATTTCCTGCTCATGAGATTTCGATGAATTCTAATTTTAGGGACTAAATTCATGTGGATAAATTCCTATTCGTGGTATTTTGTTTGAGATATTTTGTTTGTGACATTGCGCGAAGAGTAACTAGACGAAAACGCCTTCTAACTTGAGTGTAACTCATACAATTGCAGAATAAAGAAGTATTTTTACTTAAGCTGTGTGATTCCTTCAAGCTACCGATCCATTACACAAATTCTGGGGTCACGACGTTACAACCCAGCTCTTGAGCGGCATCTGGGTTCGAACCCACGACTCGACAAAAGGAAAGCCGGAAGCTAAATTTGCGAGTAAAACCCCGAAGCAACGCAATCACTTGGGATTTTTAAGCCCACAGTATAGTAAATGAATACACTCACATATCGTGTTGTAACTTAGCAAACTTGTTTTAATATTGGTGCATTTCTTGTGTCTGAAAGTGTATTCTAGTTTTGAGTTCTGTTTCGTGCTATTAGGCGATTACGGTCTTAGTACCTTTGCACCTTCAAAAGTTCGATTTTTCAAATTTGATTTTAAAAAATAATACTGAATGTTAGGAGCATTTTAAAACAAACCGCGTCAAAATCCAACAATTATTACGTCCTGTGCAACAAAAAATGTAAATATCTAAAGTGGCTTGTTCTATGTAATGCAATGTAAACAAACCTCTTTTTCTCAGTTTGCTATTTGCACACTTTCCCACAGGATTAAAAAAAAATCTTTTGCATGCAGAGCCTTAAAATTTTACATGAGTGTCGTACTTGTAAATCTTTTTTCCGTGAACCTCAATTTTGTTAATAGGATGATTAAATTTTATTTTATAACATGATACATGAAAAAAAAGTTATTAAATACAAACTTGATAACTTTTTTAATTTTTCAATTTTTTTTAATGTAAGGTAAATTTAAAATTTGAGGTTTACAGAATACGGTCATTATTTAGCTTTAATTTGGTATAAGAATTATGATCCTACTGTACATCTTTCAAAAGTTATCTTGTGGGTAACGTAAGGTAAGCTAATTTATTTTTCAAATTTTTGTACGCATATTTCATGTTGTATAAGAAAATATATTAATTTAATAGCAAAACTTGACCCAATATTTTAAACTATGCACTTTATTACACAAACTGGCAAAGTTTCATACTGAAATGAGCAAAAATTGTTGTTTTATGAAGAATTGAAAAAAGTTTGTCAAAATGTTCTACTTTTGATTTCGTAAGGTACTAAGTCCCCTTAAAGAATTTTATTTATATATATATTTAAGACGGGAAACGTACCGGAAAGATTTGATACTGATATAAAGTGTCATTACGTTGCTGCGATCATTCCATTGCTTTGAATTTCTGTGAAAATCTTTACATGATTTAAATTTTTGGGAAAATCCAACATGCCAACAAGTTTGCACTTTTTAATTCAAAATGTTTTTTTTTTTTTACTTCTGTTATTACTATTTTTATTAATGAATATTTTTATTAATGAATATTTTTAAATGGTTTTATTTTTTATTAATTTTGTTTTACTACTTATTAGTCACCAACGAAAACATCGAATTGTTTCTGTTTCGAAATATCCATTAATAACAGATAAGCTCGTTTCATTACTTAGGTTCCTCGCCCGAGATAAGCACCAACCTTGACATAAATCTGATAACAATTTGCTGAACTTTGTAATGTTTTAATGAATTCGGGGAAAAAGAGAGAAAAAAAAACCCGATCGTGTTATCCATATTGCGAGAGATAACAACCATGGTCAAGAATATCATCATCGGATTTGCGGTAGATAATATATGATCCAAAAAAAAAAATTAAGTCAAATTTCGAATTAGTGGGTTAATTTGGAAAATACATTAAGTGCCGCTACAAATTGTTAACGTGAGATACTTTTTAGACTGTTGACGCGTGATGTTAAAGAATAGGACCTAAATTCGGAACATTTTTTCATTGAAAATTGCTTCAGAAATTAATATATTCTGGTTTCGTTATCCAATAGAATGCAGCGGTAGTAAGATGACCAATCATCCTCCTTTTGTAGTTTCTATCATACTTCAAAAAGTGTCCTCTTTTCTGTCCTCCTTTTCGATACTTCAAAACTGGTCTGTTAATCTCTGTATTCAAAGATACCGCGCCAATCTGTTACGCAAATGTTGAATACGAAAATTTTTTAGGATATTCAAAAGTTAGATGACTCGCTCTGACACCTGTTATGGGCCGCGGTAGCCTAGTGGTCAAGGTCGTGGACTAGCGGTCGGCGGTTTTCGTTCAGTCGCGGGTTCGATCCTTGGCCGCCAAAGACCCACCGTGTAGCCGGGGCTGATGCACGTTAAATCTGTTCGGGGCCCAAAGTCCTCCCGTTGGTGTGGTGTGGATGTTAGGAGAAGGGGTTGCCACCTCAGGTGTCGTCCTCGTCACTTGACCGTGGCTCAAAATTACCAGGTCCGTCGCCAATAGCCCTCGTTTTGCTTCTAGTACGACGTTAATAAAAACTGATTCCTGTCATAGAGCATATTTTACAATTTTTTGAGCCTCTACGTTCATATTTTTTAAGTTTATACAAATCCCCGAAAATTCTGGAATCTTTTTTCAATCATGCCCGGAGATATTAATGTATTTTGTACATTATCAGGCATTTATTTTCCACGCAACGATTCAAAAGATTGAAGGGGAACATATTTCAGCTACGAAAGTTAGTCTTATTTTGAGAGATTTTGTCCTTCAATATAAATCAGAATTTGGAGAAAAATTTATTCCTTTGATAATGAAAAGAAAATTGTCAAACTTAGAAGAATCAAATCCGGGCATAACGGAAAAGAATACCCAAAGAAGTTCAGAATTTTTACCGAAAATATTTCCAATTCGTCGAAGAATGGCCAGAAACAATTATCACAGGAAATAACAGTTTTCAATGGGGTGTTTTGACTTCATCACAAGTAAATTGGGAAGATATTGAAAATTGTGTTGAGTTTTTGTCGAAAGAAATACCTGATATTAAAATCGATGACAATCGTCTGTTTGAAGAAATTTGAAGACTGAATGCATATTTAAATTCTGAAAATTAGAACATTGGGAAAATCAACAAGTTGAAATTGATAATATGGGTGGAAATATATATATTTAACTATTTCAAAAATAAACCCATTCCATATGAAAATTTAGTAATTCTTGTTGAATTTGCGCTGTCCTGGAACTAATGCAGCAGTTGAAAGTGCTTTTTTTTTTTTTTTTTTCAATTGGTAATGATTTCAGAACAAGTGAGAAATATACTTTGAATGTTGATACTATAGCTGTAGCACTTACGGTAAAATTCAATGTGAAGGGTATTTCTTGTTCCGAAATTTCCAATATATTGTTAGAAAATGATATATTGACAAAAATTATTCATTTAAGGGGAAAATACACGCTTAATTAAATAATTAAAAGGGATGTAAGCATAATTAGTTTATTTTTGTGTGATATAATAAAAATGCTTCATTTATTTACGCTGTACATTCTTCTCAAGTTTTTTCATCCTCTTTTTCATTCTACAACAATTGGTCACCGAATTGGTCGACAATTGGTCACGAGCAGTACCGAATCCTGAAAATATCGATGGGGGGGGAGGTGGCACTATTCCCTTCTTTTTCCCCGTTTAAAAAATTCATAAAACTTAAATGTATTTGTTTATTTCGTATATTATTCATACTTATTTATTTCTTAATCCAAAAATATCCTAAGTATTGAATCAGGAATTAAATCATAATTGAGAAGCGATAAACAGTTCGGTCCTATTCTTGGAGACAACAAACAACTTTGAAGTAAAACAACAGAATAAATACTTTTTAATTTATTTGGTATTTCCAGCTAAATTCTTTCCCCCTGTGAGTGAAATTATGACAAAGGGAGACAGCTGCCCTCCGCCACTGGAAAAGGGTGGCAGATCCACTCCCCTGGATCCGCCACTGGAGAATAGCATATTTAATAAAACTACAATAAGCCTTGTTTAATCCAGCACGTTTGGGACCACGGCCGCATGAGATTCAGGAAAAACCAAAATTGAACCAATGGGTTCAATTCACGATAGTTACGTGACTGGTACAATCATGAATTTTCCATTGAAGTCAAAGCTGCAGGAGGGTAGTGAGAAATTTTTCGGGGGGGGGGGGGGCCCCCCCCCCCCCCCCAACCCCCCCCCCCCCCCGGGGGGGGGGGGGGGCCCCCCCCCAACCCCCCCCCCCCCCCCCCCCCTCCGTGTAGTGGAACTGAATTTTGTTGAGGTCCCAAGTCTTCCTATTTGCGTGACATAGAAGTTCAGAGAGGGAGGTGCTATCTCAGGTGACATCCTCGTCACTTGACCAATATCTCTCGTGTTGCTTCTAAAAGCGTCTTTAATAAACAACCACGATGTTCCACCATAAATTCTCAATATTTCAATTATTTAAATTTAATATATGAAACAGAGGATACTTCTTTCAGATTCTACCATTTGATTTTCAGTTTGCTTTACCCTTTTTTTTTTTTTTTCTAAATATATGCTGGTATTCATATTTGCATACAAAGCCCAATATTGGATAAAAGCATTGATTGTTATTATTGGATAATAAAGCAGCGGCACGATGACAATGAAATTACAGCTTGATTATATATGTGTCACGCTATGATCCCAATTTTAAAGTTTATATTGGGAATAATAAGAATGAAAATAATTACTTGAAAACAACTGTATCCGAAATTACTTCTAATTACGATTTGTGGGTAAAAGCTAATTAATAATTATTTATTTAAAAAAAAAGCTAGCATTATGTTTATACTGCAACGCGACTCGTATTGACTTACTTTTCAAACACGTTAAAGTGACCTACATATAGAAACAAGATTTGATACACGCATTGTACAGGTGTGATAGTTTATTGCAAACACATTAATGTCGGGGGCGTAGCTCAGATGGTAGAGCGCTCGCTTAGCATGCGAGAGGTACGGGGATCGATACCCCGCGCCTCCATTTTAACTTTTTAAGATTCCATGAATTTTTATTTAAAGGAACTCAAACCCAAATGTCCTCAGATATCTATATTTAGTATCAGATAATAACACACTATATATACTGGGCAGTGGCGAAGCAAGCGATTTTTCAAAAAGGGGGGGGGTCACCATTATCTATTCATGTTACAAAATTAAAAACAAATTTTTTCAAGATGAAAAAATTTTCGAATTTTAATTTTTTGTGAAAAAAGTGAAAGAAGTTCTGGATAAAATAAAAAAGTTTCAGCTTTAATATTTCAGTATACAACAGTTCTTAGGGGTGAGAGATTGCAACCCCCATATTCCCCCCCCGTGGCTACGCCACTGCGTTCTATCTTACTAGTAAATATCATAAACAATTTCAAACATAGTAATCAAGCATTAATGAGCTGGAATGAAAACGTTCTCAAAAATTTTTTTTTTCCAAAAAAGTTATTTATTTCAGCTCCCCACCCCTTAAATAACGTAAATACCTTCGAATTGAGTGCAAATTTCCCTTTTATGAATTAATACTGTTTTTCCCCCTTTCTTTTCTTTTTTCTTCTTTTCCTTCTTTTCTTTTTTTCTTTTTAGATAAAACTTCCATAAAAAGGCAGGAGATGAAAATAATGACGCGCTTGAGTTAATTGACTTTAAACACATGATTGCACCAGCAATGTTTTTTAACTGGTTCTCATGCGCATTCCTCTTTAACATCTAAGGTTTCTTTACGATGATGTTTGATGAACCTCACCTTGTGAACAAAGCCGATACTTATGTACATTAGCATTATTATGTAAAAAGTGCGATGGATTAGACAAGAGGGGATAGAGGAATCACACACACACAGCATCACCCTCGATTTTCGTCATAGCAAACTGATGCACGAAGCCGCAACAGTGTAGGCCATTTAATTTGGTACAAAGTAGCCAGCCTTCCAAGCACTTCCTGATCTTGGCCATCCAAACGAATTCCTCTCTATAGCAAATGGCAACATGGGGCCCTGGGTCTTTCTATTTCCATCGGGACCCCATGTCAACGCAATTGTGTTATCATTTGATGACATTCTAAGTGTTTGTCCAATTTATGTTCTAAACCGGTTTTTTTTTTCTTAAAATTTGGGAGGGAATAGGCTTTGAAGATGTTTTACTATACAGTTTAAAATTTTATCTAGTCATAATATTATAAGAATCTTTTTGAGGCAGGTAATTTCAAAGAGAAATTTGATTCCTGTTCTTGTGATTTAATGAGTTTTCAAACCTCACTTCCGTAAAAAAGGACCGCTAATACAGTAGCACTGAATACATGAAATTTGAGCTTTATACTTGCATTTGCTTGTATTTTAGAATTCCGGAATTTATTCATTGTTCTGAATGAATGTTGGGCTTTTCTGATTCTAGTTTTTATTTCTTCATCAATGTTTCTCTTTCTATCTATTGTAATTCCAAGGTATGAAAAACGGTCTGTCTCTTCAACTTTGTTTTGATTTATTAGAAGTGAATCCTTACTATTACTATTTATTTTCATTAGTTTCTATTTATTTTCGAACCCATTTATATTTAAAGATATCTCTAGTCTCTCAGTCTTTTCCTCCATGCCAGCAAAACTTGAAGGCAATACTATCAGCAAAGTCAAGGTCTACCAGTGCAGAACAGTGAGATTGAGAGAATCACTGTATCGGATCAAGCTACTTTGAGGCAAAATATTCTAAAAAAACTACGGTTTTCTAAGAAGTTGGTGCCGCTATCTAACGGCCACAATATTACAGTGGATGTCACAAAATCGTTGTTTGTGCAAAACAGTGAAATGTGATTTCCTTGCATTCAATACTCTGCAGTAAACCACACTATCCAGTTTGCAGAGACAACGTTTTAGTGATCTCATCAATATTACGACCGCTATATAACGGTACCGCCTATTTAGAAAACCATAACTTAACGTCATTTCCGCAATCTACGGTCGCAAAATAATGCCACCGCTTTTTTATGAAACTGTAGTTCAAGAGTATATTCTGGACTCGAATTTCTTTACTAGATGTCTATTTGAAACGGACGTAGTTAATTCAAATCTACTGTTTGGAGTTATCAAGATAAGTAGTGATTAAATAGACAACTCCCCATTTTTTTATTTAATTAACATACCTAGTCCTAAAAGTGAATAAATTGGTCAAAGATATTTGATTGATTGATAATGAGTTACTATGTCTGTTAATAATAACGAAGGTAATTCGTCCCAATGGAACCAGAAAGTCACATGAAACAAGCCCATTTATCGCGCAAAGGTGCTTCAATATTGATATACAGTCGCGTTTGTCGGGGTCTGCGGTTTCAATACTGTGAGTTACAGTTTTAATATAAATTGAACACTAATATACATTCCAACATCGATATTAATTTTCTACTTTACATTTAACTCTTCCGATAACATTTTAATTATTACGGAAATCACTGATACAAGAATATATATATATATGTGTTTGTAACTCTAAAAATTTTACCCATAAAAAACGGTTGAATGCACAGATAATCATACTAAGAACAAGATCTTGCAAATGGTCCCTTACAAAGAAAAAAATTTAAACTGGAACATTTCACTTTCCGGGAAAAGTCATTCATATCCAATCCAAACTTTCAGATCCATAAAAGACGAATAAAAAGTATTACAACGGTCCACTCCCTCTTTGTCCTCAACCTTCAAAGGATGCGTGTCAAAGACAATCGTTGTTCTGCTCCGCTTAGTCGCATGTTTATCTTCTCTGTTTTGCGACGAAATTCACCGTCTGCTCATCACGATCAGGGGATTTAAGTTTCTGGTTTTATGAAAGATTCCTATTCTACTCCTACGTTTCTTCTTTTGCTCGTTCTTTAGAGCCATTTGACTTATTTCTTTTTCATTTTTTTGATTTCTCTCATCCGGAGTATAAGTCAGATATTGGAAATTAGAATTCCTTTCATGTGTATCCTACGATATGTTTAATAGGATTTTAAAAAAGCATTAATGCCTGTTTTTAACAGAAAGTCCTGACGTCATCAGGAACCATTCTAAAGCAGCAAATTAAGCGAACTCACGAGTTAACAATCCCGTCTGTATGTTCGAGTTGTATAAGATACATTCAAATCAGAGTATCGTATTTTTGTGTCCATACAATTTTAATGACATTCACAAATACGCAGTTTTTGTCTAAAATCTCACCATTTTTATATTTATCATGTTGTTTCATATTAAAAAGTGGTGAATATTATGACATTTTTTCAGGAGCCTTAGAGATTTTAAGTATCATAATTTTTTCTCACTATTGGGACACAAATTTTTTGAATGTTATATATTAAAGAATCAAAATATTCCGCTAAAAACTCTCAAAATTTGAATTATTTAAATTTAAAACAGAAAGCAGAGGAAACTTATTTCAGATTTTACCATTTGACTTTTAAACTGTTCTATCTTTTTTTTCTTCTTTATTATACTGGTATTTATAGTTGCATATAAGCCCACTAGTTAACAAAATTATTGATTGTTGTTGATGCATAATAAAGCAGCCCTGCCACGGAAATGAAGCTATAGCTTCATTATATTTGTATCATTTTATGACCCTAATTTTAATGTGTGTTTTTTTTATTGGGAATGATAGGGATGGGAAAAATTGCTTAAAAACAACTATATCTGAAACTGTTTCGCAAATTACAATTGAGTAAAAATTTACTAATTAATATTTCTTTATTTAAGAAGTTAGCATCCACTTCCTACTACAATGCAATTCGTATCGACTTACTTTTGAAACGCGTTAAAGTGACCTACATATAGGAACAAGATTCAATACTAATGTTGTACAGGTGTGTTTATTGTAACACATTCATGTCAGGGGGCGTAGCTCAGATGGTAGAGCGCTCGCTTAGCATGCGAGAGGTACGGGGATCGATACCCCGCGCCTCCATTTTAATTTTTAAGATTCCATGAATTTTTATTTAAAAGGAACTCGAACCCAAATGTCCTCAGATATCTATATTTAGTATCAGATAATAACACACGATATATACTGGGCAGCGGCGTAGCAAGAGATTTTTCAAAGGTGGAAAGGTTCTCCATTATCAATTCATATCTCAAAATTATTTTCAAATTTTATCGTTTATTTTTAAGGTGAAAATTGTTTTTGTGGAGTACAGGTTGTCGATTATTACTTTTTATCTGAAAAAATAAAGGAAATGTATTACAAAAAAAATTCAGTACACAACAATCCTTATGCGGGAGATTACATCCACCATATCTCACACTCGTCGCTACACCATTGCAAAGCAGACTTTCTTCAGTCGTTCTTTAAATTCCATATACAATTTCAAATTTAATAATTAAGCAAGAATATGGTAGCATTCAAATTTTCCCCAAATTCTTTCTAAGAAAATTACTGATTTTACTTTTTTACCTTTATATAATGTAAATTCTTTCAAACCGAGTGAATGTGTATGTTAATGCTTCAAAAAAAAAAAATTGTTTTTGAAAAGAAAGCTTCCGTAAAAAGAGCAAAAGCTGGCAGCATTCTGAGGCGCATGAACTAATTGAGTTGAAAAACGTGATCGCAACTGCGATGGTGTAAGGCAGAGGTATTCAAACTTTTAAAATTCGGGGAATCCTTTGAGCTTACTATTTTAATGAAGGAACCCCTTGATGAAAGAGAAGAAAAATAGGATGAACTTTTATCCTACTCAAATTTATAAAATTATTATTACATCTCTATTTTATCATAATAGAAACGTCTGAATAAGTTAATGAGTGGTAAGATAGCTAAAGAGTATTTCGGGGGGTGGGGGTCCAAAATATATAAAATTTATGTATAATAAATAAAAGCAACAATATTTTAAATTATAACAAATTAATAAAAATAAAAAAAAAAATTAATGATTTGGTTGTGATTGTTTTTTTTTTATTGCAAAGTAATTTTACGTCTGGAATAAATGTTGAAATCCGTAACCTAATGTTATCTTGAGCATCCAATCTGTTTTCAAGATTTTTGCATACATAGGTTGAAACATATGACTTTAGACACTTCATAGCTCTTTTGGCAATTTCAGGGTATTCTTTTCTAATTTCAATCCAAAAAGGCATAATATCCACTAGATTAAAATTTAGTTTCAATTGAGTGTCGGTCGATATATCAATCTGTTGTTTTCTTTCTTTGATTGGGAGTTCGGAGGTGTCACAGTCTTCAGAAAGAGTTTGGATCAAAGATAATTTTTCTCTTTGAACAAGGAAGTATTCAAGAAATGTTTTTTACAAATCTAATGTTGGAGCAAACTAATTTTTACATTTTTTTTTTATCGGGATTAGTACTACCGTCCACTAAAATTAATTAGTACTGTAAATTAGGAAAGCATTCAACTTTATCTTTCAAAATGCGATCTGTCCAAAATTTCAATTTTAAAATAATGGCGTCAGTTTTACTTTGTACCTCGAAAATAGTGAAATAAGTGGCCAAATAAATGAGAGATTCTTTACCTGAGACAAAGAATGGAGACTAAAAAGTGAGCTAATGTTTCTCTATTAATACATTTGAAGCACGTGTCTTTTACGAAATTAAAGATTTTATTATTATTTATCAATAAAATATTTATTTTCATTTTTACGAAAAAAAAACTGCCTATCTGAATTCGATCTTTTATAAAAATTAAAATTTTGCTAAAATTTTGGCGCTTTAATTACGCAGATAGTGATCTGCTGCGGAACCTCTGGCAAAGTTCCAGAGAACACAGTTTGAAGACCTCTGGTGTAAAGGGTTCTCATACGCCTATCCCTCTGTATTTTTTTTACTACGATGTTTGATATGAGAACTTCACCTTATGAAACAGCCTTGAGGTAATGTAAAATAGCAATACTATGTAAGATTACGATAACATTTTGAGAAAAAAAGCAACTGACATCGGGTGTGCCCCAGTCTTTTTTAATAATAAATCACATGATTTTTTAACAATGTTTTTGAGACTTATTTAATTATAATAGTATGTAATTCTCTATCGCTTATTAACAGGACATTTTCCAGATTTCCTTTTTCAGTTATTTTTTAACGAAAGACTAATTTTTATTATGAATTAACACAAACGAATCAGTTTCGTAATAGTAAACTAACAAAAAAAAATCATTTTTTTTTTAATTAAGAAGTCACGATAGTCCAATCATAATTCAAACTCATACCAGGCATTGTTTTCTTCGATTCCTGGGTTCGAGTCCTGATGTCGCTAAAGATCCGCTTTATAGTGCGGCTCACTTTGGCATGATGTGGAGGTATGCTTGCCCTTCAATAACTTGACCGAGGCTCTAGATTGCGAGGTCCGTCGCCAATAAATCTTGAAAAGCTTTTGGAGCGATGATAATAAACAGTCAATTTAAATTCACCCCTCGCCAAAACCAATTCCTTCTCCAGAAATCAGGGCTAGAGCCAACTACTCGACTGAAACAGGCCATTATATGAGTAGATTCCTGTAGGCTTCTATGGAGAATATTATGAGGAACGCGCAATCTAAAGACATATTAATAAACATCTATTTCTATACAGCATACACACAGATGTGTGTTTCTATAACATCGTCGTCTCATATTGGCGAAAAGCCATTAAACTACGGCACCAATAAACACGATATATATAAGTATTTTTTATTTTACAAGTGGTATATCTTGAAGTGACCTTAAGCTCTTGGCAACAAAACCGCATTTTCTTTCTAAAATATAGATTAAAATATATTTGATTTGAATGTGATAAAATATTTACGAAAAAACTAAAAAGGCTTCAGTGGAATGTTGTATTATTCTTACAATTTTTGAAAATATTTTAAAATATTTCATTAAAGATCTGAAAATTTGACAAACGAATCATTAAAATCGACCTAAAAATATTTTTTAAAACTGGAGGAAAAATGTAATTTTCTCTGAAACCTTCAGTATGGTTTGCTTTCTCTTAATTGCACTAAGAAAATACAATTAGTCAAGATGTCAAGGAATATTGCATTGAATTAAAATTAAATTCAAGAATTAAATATTGGTTATTAGACGGGAACCTTAAGGCTATCATCGCATAATCCACAAGAACCTGGTATAAATTCCGAATAAATTTTCAGACGGGAAAATTCTCAATTTTCAGATAATTTCGTGATTTTGTTATACGAGGGTGGTTCAAAAAGTACTTGTATTTAAAGACAGACGGCATCATTAAAGTAAATAGTTTTTACCACTGTTTGCTGTCATCTGTTAATTGGAGCGAGAACAAATGTGACATTGATTCATAAGTTAGCTTAGATTTGGTCGTCATTTGCTGCCATATGAAAATTTAATTGTTGTGGCATGAGTGAGTGAGTGAGTGAATGTAAAGTTTATTGGCGCAAGAGCCAGATGTGGCTGTGGTACGCCAAACAATATTTAACGTGAAAAAATTGAAAAACAAAAGACAAAAATTGGTTGACAAGAAGGGTCGAAAATAGAGAGTGAGTGAGTGTATCTAAAGTTTATTGGTGCAAGAGCTAGATATGTCTATGTTGCGCAAAACAAGATTAAACTGTGGTCTAGACGTGAAGTTGAAAAAAAGACAAAAAGTGGTTGACAAGAAGGAGGGTCGAAAATAGAGAAGAATCGCTAGGGTATCCCGGGAGTGGTCACCCGTGTTTATCAAAGGCAGTAAACCAAACCCCATAGGAAAGAAAAGATCATTAGCGTACCTCGGGGTCATGATGCCTGTACTTATCTGATATAATCCCCAGGGGCAGGGTGCCCGGCTTTATCCCCAGACGCTGGGTAACCATTTGAGTCGCCTCTTACGACATGCATGAGCTACAGCGTGACTATTCTGTCATCCCCGGTCACCGACGGGTCTTGATTGTTGTGGCATCAAGTTGTTACCATCGGCGAGACCTGGATTCTTCCTTATGCTCCAGAAATCAAGCAAACATCAAAATGTCGATTTGCTTCCGGTGAATCTGCTCCAAAAAGGGTGAAGAAAGTCTCATCGGCAGGAAAAGTTATGATGAAAAATTTTCGAGGTGCGAAAGGCATCATGATTACGAATACGGGTAACTGAGACTTAGACAGCTGTCTAGTGAACCATTATGCTTACTAAAAACAAACCAGTTTCGAAGCTACGAGCCCCATCTCTTGGAATTTTTAAAGATTTATTGAACGACCTTCGTACATATGTCTCTTTAATAAGCTGCGTTTTTAAAATTATGAATCGGTCCATAAATACGTTTTTTTTCTTTAATATACAATAGGAACAATCCATTTCACCTTGTAGAACCGACTTAACGAGGTAACAGTTTACACCAGAAAAAATTGGATTGATTCAAACAGAAGTGTATGGTAAAGTAACCACTCTTTTTACCACTACATTTATTTACTCATCACATGTAATGTATTTAGTAACTGTATTTAATCGAGCTTTGGATGGACCGGCATATTTTATAATACGGCACCGATCCAGTAGTTTTTTTGATGTTGTGTAGGTAAGGGATTAAATTTCACCTACACGAAAAAAGGTCAGCATCTCCATCAGGTCACTCACATTTTTGCTCAATTTTTATCAAAAAAGTTTCATCAGTGTTAATTGCTATTTTTTTTCCCAGCAGGTTATATAGCCCGTTTTGCACAATATTAAAACTGTGTGAGTAATTGTACAATAAGACAGTGGCGTAGAGTGGATTTCTGCCACTGGTGAAACGCTTAATTTTGCCATCCCCTGTAGAAATTAAAAAATAAGGATAATACGAATGAATTGCGTGCGCGTACAATCTACTTACAGTGTAATACGTTAAAACGAATAAATAATATTCTGAGAGGCTTAAGACCAGGTGCCATTGAAAAAGCTCAAAAATAAAATAAATAAAAAATAAAATGACGTTAACACTGTATAAAAACAAAAAAACTTTACAGTAACGTACAAATTTAGGTACTCGTGAACTTTATTAAAGTATAAAATGTAATATCAGCTCTGTGACTTCTGTTTTAAAAAACAAAAACAGAAAAAGTTGAAGAAATTAAATGTCATTTGCTCACCGTCATGTCTATGAGTTGTTTTAAAGACATGAAAAAGACCAAGACATCAAAACGAACATATTAACTGCATTTGTTGGTGTGGTTTGACGGATCGTTGCATTTGTTGCGCATTGCAGCAGATCACGGTTGTCAGCGTCGGTTTCTGAAATTCAAAAGTGAAATTTGTTTTCTATTTGAATAAAGAGTTTGATTAAGCTTTTATAACTTCACATAAATGTAAGTATATTTTTAGATCAGATCTATTAACTCTGTTTTGATCCACCTGGTTGCCCGATTGCCTTGAAATTCTGTGAAGCAACCTCCTCGGTCCCAGCGTCGTCTGAGGCTGCGGTAGCCTAGCGGTCAAGGTCGTGGACTAGCGGCCGGCGGTTTTCGTTCAGTCGCGGTCGATCTGGCCGCCAAAGACGTGCCGCAGTCATTGATGCTTGTTAAATCTTGTTCGGGCCCAAAGTCCTGCTGGCGTGGCGGGCTGTTAGGGAGAGGGGGTGCCAGCTCAGGTGTCAGTCTTGCTACTTGACTGTGGTTCCAGAGGTCCGTCGCCACAGCCCTCGTGTTGCTTCTAGTGCGACGTTAATAAAAACTGGCTAAACTAAACCCAGCGTCGTCTGTAGGAGATACTAAAAAAACAACACTTTCAAAAAAAATTAAGCAAATAAAAGGCGTCATTGGTACCCATAATTAGTTAATTTTCTTGTTAATAGATGGTAGTTCTGAAAAAAAAAATGATTTTAACGAACATTTGCATTTGCAGATGGCGGTAAAATGAAAATGATGTTTTCCTGAGAGAAAGAAAATATACGCTTGTACATCTCTATGTGTCTACATTTTTTGTTATTTGTGTAATAAAAAATTATTAAACACAATTGAATTCCTTGCTTCTATAAGGTTTATATATATCAATATTATTTCTATTCAAATCTTTCAACTTGATTCAGAAATGCTGTTATTTTAGTACGCCTTGTAGGAGACATTGGGTCAATGGCTAATAAAAAATCAATTTGATTTGAAACTATAATTATGCATTTATTTCAGTTCCGAACAATATTCTTTAACTGTTAACTGAATTCACCAAATGTAGATATTTAGTCACAGGTACAATCTGTATCTGTCAGAAAAATGAAATGGCTTACAATTAGTGTTCACTGTAATTATGTCACCAACATGAATCTCGAATGTATTGGGCAGAAAACACTATAACTCCCGTACTCGTGGTAGACAACATTTTTTGAAATAACGGAATTTTCACAAGAAACAACTTAAAATTACTGAGAAATTATTTAATAGTATACATAAAAAAGGGATAGAGAAACACGAAATGATAATCTTAGAAATTATGACTCTTCTGTAAACTATTCAGACAGTATACTATTCTGTGAATCAAATTTTACGTTATGTTTATTATGTAAATTATTATGAATTACTTCCATTACCACTATTGAATATTTTAAATTAACATGATGATGTCACTTTGTCCCAATGTCTCCCAGGAGCATCTTCTAATTTCTCGTAATAAAAAATTAAAATAATTTTTGAACATTTTCAGTACTTTTCATGTATTTGTAGAAACTATTGACAAATTATTTTAACATTTATAGTCTTAAGTTGACCTTTAACCTGAGGAAGATAGCACCTATGCAGTCTGATGACATGACGACCTTGATGCTGCTGATAGGGATTAGACACCTCGGCCAATTTGTCGCCTCTTTACATCTGTGCTGCCTGAGGTTATGGCCCCTCTGCCCCATCCCTCGCACAACACAATGGGTTCAGGGTTTTGAACCTCAATAGCTAGGTACATGACACAGCGCTACTCACATTTTCGCTTAGTACTACCATAACCGCTGCTTTTATTTCCGTACACTATTTATTTTTCAGTACACTATTTATTTTTATTTCAGTACACTATTTATTTTATTTCAGTACACTATTTATTTTGGCTTCAGTACACTATTTATTTTTATTTCAGTACACTGTTTTCGAGTGATACTATTGATAATCAAAATGAGTCCTTTCGAATTAATTTTTTTCCAATCTCTATTCTTCCAAATGGTGATTTTTTTCAAAATAAACTTTCTGATTTTCATTTCAAGTAAATATATTGTTACATTTTCCCCAGATAAGTTGAGAGTATTTAATTTCTGAAAAATATCTTCACAAATAGTACAACTTATAACCCTTATTCGTTTTGAAAAAAGAGCAGAAAAACTAGGTTCACGTTGGTTAAAATTTCACAATTTGTCTTTATAATAAATAATCTTTGTTATACACACAGTAATTCTGTAAAATGACAAATTTATCGAAAAAATTTTTGCATTTTCCTGTAGCCCATACATTTGGGAATCGTGGCTCCCAAATTTTAGATCTACAACCAATTAGTTTTAAGATATTTTGAAGTTTTCTGGAGTACTTGTCAGTCACTATTTTGACAGCTTGAGGGGAAGTGTGGTTAGTTTCTGGTTTCATTTGAAGCATTTTTTCCATTCTTAAATTTAATTAATATTTGATATTTTTAAATAATATCGATACTGCAGAGAAGCAGATATTAACTCAACTTTCACTACTACAAAATCATTTATGTTTGTTTATATTTTGAGTTGATGTGCTTATAGTTACTTAGCCAAAATTGATAACGAAGTACAAG
>BMAW01078621.1:0-19459 GCA_019974015.1 Nephila pilipes | reverse complement strand
GAATTTTCTAACAAAAGGTTGTATCTTTTTCAATATTAGGTGTAACAAAAAATTGGGTGTCTTTTTACTAAATTTTTTTTATTTTTCTCATATTTTTGAAATTGGTGGATAACCATTATTAAAGACAAACAATTTCTTAAAATTTTAAATTTAGATTATCATTATCGTTTAAAAATTGAAACTTTTCTTTTTATTTTACATATAGGTTACGAAATATAATATTATCGTCAACTCGATCGATGCGGGAGGGTATCAGCTAATACTCATCTAAAGTTTTATATAATTACATGAATTACCATCGTGAATTCAGTAAAAGTAGTACGTTTATAATTGTAGAATTTTTCAGAAAACATTTCATTTATTCCCCTCCCCCCATTTCTTTACTGCTAAGCAATTATTGACATGCTTTAGTTACATTTATTACCTTCACATAACTATTAAAGATTTTTCACTTTATTTTCTCCCAAACATCAGTGGTTAACATATTAGAACCATAAATTAATATCTGCTCCCATTATTTGTGTAGAAGAGTAATATGTAAGGGTCAGGGCTAACCTTCTCATTGTCATTGTCTGCATGGCATTTGTAATATTTGTTGTAGACTTTCTAACAACATTCCCTCTTGATATATCCTTTTGAGTTTCTAAGTGTTCATTCATGTTTATCACCTTATCCGATCTTTAATGCATAAATTATACTAAAATTAAATCATTAAAGTCATGTGATTTTAATTTATACACAAATCTTATTCTATGTTTTACACATATATATTAAATTTGAGAAATATATATAACGTTTTAACATCTAATCAGAAATTAAATAACATTTCAAATAACATAAGTTAATGTATGATTATTATAAATATTTTAAGTTTAAATACCATACAATAAATTTTCAAAATAGAATTAAATATCTGAAATAATATACAACATAAATTATTTGTTTTACTACACATTATTTTTTAGAAGAATTTAAATTTTAAATAAACTGTGTAACATAACACTCATCGTAAAATTTTCAGTCTTTATAGAATTAAATTTTATAAGAAAAGTTTTGTTTTCGCTTTCCGAACTTTTTTCAGTTAATTTTTAAAAGAAATTTAGATTCTATTTGCAAAATAAATAAAAACAAATATTATGTTATGCTTGAATCTTTATAAAATTTTAATAAAATAATTAATTAGTATAGTACGTAACAGTCCAATTTAGAAGTGAAGTCCACATTTATTATTTTGTTCATGGTCAGGAATTGCACTGTCTCAAAGACAAATGTTATCAACAGCGGTATATCTTGAAATCCTCGAGAAAAAGAATCTGTTAGAGATTTACGTTCTCTTCGGTTTTGACTATTAGATTATTAAGATATTTTTATTTCCTCTAAGATTCAGAAAGAGGAAATAAAGTCATCTTAATAATCTTTGATTTCGAAAATGCTGAGGCACAAATACTCAAGCGTTTCACGTTAGGTAAACGTTATCAAGTTGATACAAGACATTCCGTGCTTGTTATAGACTGTTATTTGATTTAATAGGTGATTAACGGGTGAATACACCACTGTTGTCTTTTTCTTCTTTGACTCTGGTATTTTTTTACCTGGCTAAAGTTTTTGAGATTATTCTATCTTTCCATTTAGAAAGTTCATTTATAAAAATGGATTCAATGTTAATAATTGTAGGCTTCTGAAATAGTGATACTTTAGTCTCGTTTGGCGAGGGCCACAAATCCAACTGACTCATTGAGTGTGTATGCATATATATATATATATATATATATATATATATATATATATATATATATTCGTTAATGCATTTTTTAATTTAAAAATCAATGCGTTGGATTGGAAATGAAAAATATACTTTACGATAGGAAATCCTGCTCAGGAAGAAATATTATTTCAGGTTTTTGTAAGATGATGTTCCTAAGAAGATATATTTATTATTGCTCTATTTATGAAATTATAATTATTATTGCGCTATTATAAGTATGTTATATACACTAGCGGAATAATAAGCTTTTTTGTATTGTTTGTATGTTATATTATTTATGTTTTTGATTTTTTTGCAGCTTAGGTTTTTAATTTCTATTAGTTTACATCCAACACTAATTATAGTTTAATTTATATGTATGTAATAATATTTATTTTTATTCATTATTGGACCTTTTACTATCTTTACTTATAATGATCCCAAATGTGAATATTTTGGGTAATGTGTGATATATGGTTTCTTAAAAAATATACGTGTTTAGATTAATTTTAATATGATCTTTTTTAACACATGACTAGTATTTTTGAAAATCTTTAAAGTTCGTTAGATTTATCTAACTTTTTTAGCATTTTTTTTGCTAAAATTTATAACTTTGTGAATATTAAATAGGCAGGTTTTAAAACAGATATTTGCTCAGTGACATGCTATAATGGCGGCTTTCTATTACCAGGATGCCAGGAGTAAAAATTTTATTCTAACTAACTCGAGAATAAATTTCTTTTAGCTTAGTTGTCAAGAGCATGTGCAAATACCAGACGATTCTTTTCCATTTCGGTAGACCGAAGATTCAAATCGTCCCTGTCATTCCACTCTGTTCTCCTCCGTCATTCGGTAGAAAACCATTCTCAAAAAGTGGAGAGGCGGAAACTTAACTGTCGGTATAGTGCCCCAAAACTTAAATACCACATAACAGAATAGACTGGAACATTTGGTTACCCCTGACGCAAAACTTGCCTTTGCGTGCCTAACTACGACAACCAAACATAAAACTATGACTAGTTGTACACCAGCTATAGTGCACGCGCCAAATATACTCACCTCCTAAACAAAAGATTGTTGAAGGAGTAAAAGAAAACTATAAGAAACGAAGCAATATAACTGGGAGAGAATGTGTAAAAACTGTAGCAATGGCCTACAAAATGCCTTTCTAAAAAATATGCTTCAGGAAATCCCCTTTTCGTATCAATGCTATTGGAGAGGAAATATGTGGCGGATTTCTTGGACAAAGGACGATAGAAGATAAAATGCCTCACTAACTACCTGATAGGAAATACCTTTCGGTTTAGTTGCCAAGTGCACGTAGACCGAAAGAGTTTTCTCTGGATTGTTAGCTCGAGAAATCAAAACGCTAATATCACTCAAGGGTAGATGATTTTCTATGCCACGGGGTAAAAAAACAACCCCCCAAAAATGAAAAACTCAGTTTCTGAAATTATATGTGTAAAGCAAGAAAAGGTTTACTATTATTATAGATTATTTGTGTTGGGTTTCGAGAGCATTATAATGGTTCTAACTATCATAGCAGATATATTTTTAAAATTGTTACAGGATTATTAAAATTCTAATTTTCATTAGTATGTATGGAATTTATCACAATCTTAAGCACTTACCTTATGAGATGTTCGGGGTATCAAGATATTTTTATTATTTGAATAGAGTTGGTTTATCGCGGATGGTGCTGTTATAACTCGATATTAATTAGAGACAGGATTTTACGATATTAAATAAGTTAAGCTTAATTACAGAGGAAATAAAATTACGTTCAATACTAGTATAAATAATAATAAGGTAAAAGATACACGCGTTTAGTATAATTTTATTACTTAGACTTTAGAATAATAATTATTAAACATGTATATTTTGGAATTCTAATACATTAAGAATCCTAATGCTTTTTAAAAAAAAATTCAAAAAAGTAAATATATGGATTAGAATACAAATAATGATTTTCAGGATTGAGATTACAATTATGTATATATAAAAGTACAGATCCAAATTAAATTGTAATAAAGGTAATTAAAATAGAGGCAACAGTTATAAAACATGATAAAAACTTCAAATTTCGTTCCTGCAAAGCATTTTCATTTATTTACATATTAAATTTTAAAAAAAGTTCAATTTAAGTATGTTGGACAAACATAAAACTAAACTGAAACATTGAAATGTGTCAGTATAAGAATGATTCTAAAAACATCAAAAGAGACAATGTAATCATGAAATGGAAATAATCGTTCTAATTTACATGATTTCAATAAAGTCGGAGCTCTTTGCATAATTAAAATAGTGTCCAATACTAAAAAAGATTATAGTGGTATAATTAGTACATTAATTACCATAAAATTATTTTACTGTAAGGATTTAATGTTATTCAGTATAACAGAAATATTTAGCAAATTGTTAAAGAGAAATATCATAAAAAGTATTTTTGCAAGAATTATAGTACTTATATAATTGTCATAAATAATGTTTAAAAAAAATATGAATTTATAGAACAAGGAAATAAAAGAAAATGCTATGATATAGATAACCTCAAAAAGGTTAGCGAATTAAATAGTAAATTTGAAAATAACTACAATATTAATTATTTGTTTTTGGTGTAAAGAAAAGAAAAGAAATTAGTGACTTAAAATTTTCTTTTTAAAAAAAATCTAATAGAATGCCAATGCCTCCATTATTATACCAGATATTTTCAACTATGTATTCGAGACCTCTTATATCAGAAACAATAATAAAATAACATAAAACTGTATTCTGAATGCTAAAACATTGCTTAGTGACATGAATAGATATTTTAATTAATACTAATTTCAATATTTTATTAAACGTAAAATACATCTTTTTCCCCCAAAAAATCTAAAAATCTAAAAAGTTTTGAAATACTACAAAAAATAATATTTATAACTTATGAATTATTTTTATTATTGATGATATTAAACATATGCAGAATAGTATTAAATGTCATTACAAAATTACAAGAATTTTATTAATGAAGAGTACCAACGTGTAATTAGAGGTGATTTAAACATTCTCATGCATGATTTTAAGAGATACAATACATAAAAGTAAAGGGTTTTGGCTAATGATATGAGTCAATATAATCAAATTATTGAGAAAATGTTTCTGTCAAGATATAGATGTTCTTATGTAAAGGTACTTTGATGTGAATTTTTTATAAAATATAATAATAATAATAATACAGTTACTTGTGAAAAAAAAGTACTTCTTTAGCTCATTTAACACGTAAAGAAAAATGCATTAAATTTAATAATGATAAAATAGGAAAAAATTAATGGGACACCATTAGGGAAACCAGCCAGTAACACTTTCACTAATAACTATTTACGTTATTGTGAATAGTAATACATGGAAAAAAAATCGATGACCTCATCAAAACTTTAATTATAATAAGAATCAAGAAGTTAAAACTAAATTGTCTTTTTATCCTTCTTATTTAAATTTAATTCAAAATAATGAAAATCCTTCTTATTTAAATTTAATTCAAACTAATAAAAATAATTCAGGAATGTATTATATAGACATTAATTAAAAAATTAGAAATAGTAAAAACTACAGCAAAACTTTAGATAAATAAGAATCTATCATGTTAGTTTATCTCTATGTGAAATATCATTATACATATTTCTTTATTCAGAAATATAAAATTCAATTAAATAACAAATTTTGGTTTCGAAAAATTTAGCAATCATACCAAATAGTAAACTGTAAGTAAAGTAACTGGATTAAAGTTACTTTGTAACAGTACTCTGCTTCTGTCTGTGTGGGTCTTGTACCATAATTCAATTTAATATAGTAACTTTAAACGACAAGAAAGACTCTAAAGAAATTCAAGACTATTTCTGCTTAATTATTTACTTATCAATAACTAGAATAAGGCAGCTCTCTCTTTAGATCCTAGTCTTAGCGAACCGATTTAATTATCATGGAGAATAAATTATCTCACCGAGACCTCTCATTTGAGATCGCCGGATAGTCTACCAGTATCTTAAGGAATAGATAGTCCATTTCCGAAGGTAGACAGTCCATAAATCCATTTCTTTAGAAATATTTATAAAAAAAATTATTGCATTATCAAACCATATACAAATTGCAATAATAATATTTGCCATTGTAACTGGCGCAACAAATTTAGCCTTTTTCCACTTAATTATTCATGCACTATTTAAATCCCTTATATTCCTTTGAGCAAGAATTATCAAAGTGCCCTAATAGGTATCCATTTTTTATCAGGATTCTTCTCCAAAGACCTATCATTGAAAGATTAATTACCTCAAAAATTTATCCCTCATTACATTATTAATAATCTTATCAATCGGAATAACAGACAAATATTCAACACGAATAATTTACTTTTCTATAAAATTCATAATTAAATCTGAACCAGATATTAATTTTACTCCATGAAATGCTATAGAAATTCCTATTATAATTATTGAGTACCTTTTTCAATCTTTTCAGGGATTAGACTCTATTGAATTATATGCCCAGAACAAACTATCATTATTCCTACTTATATAAAAAATTATTATTATTCTTACACTATTTTCCGGAGTTATTATAAGATTATGCCTTACATAATTATCCAATATATATCTACAATTTTGAGAATCCTCCCTTTCCTTGTGATTTAATCACTTCATCCTCACTTTACCATCATCTTTTATTTTCAGTAAAATAAACCAATTACTTAAAAATGACAACGTTGACAAGAACATTACGGCCCCTTGTCTTCTCATAACTCCTTAATCTCCATGTCTATCTACCCAGATAAAATTATTACCCAAATAATATTTGTTATTATAATTATTACTATATTACACATTTTATTATTTTTGTTCTAAACTTGATAGCTTATACACCAGAGCACTTTACTGAAGATAAAGAAGACTAATCATTTTCATCATGAAATAATGATGTGAACTTCACTAAAAAATCAATTTCTTGAGTCAGGACTAATCCTGCTTAAGTATTTATTTATCAATAACTAGAATAAGGCAGCTCTCTTTTAGATCCTAGTCTTAGCGAACCGATTTAATTATCATTGAGAATAAATTATCTCACCGAGACCTCTCATTTGAGATCGCCCGGTAGTCTACCTGTATCTTAAGGAGTAGATAGTTCCTGATCGTAACATTCGATAGTTATAACATTAGTCAATAGTTCCTGATAATCACTCCAGATAGTAACATTCTTTACATTCTATTTATTACTTTTCTAAATTTCCCTTTATTTATATATCATTATGCCTGAATCACTTCCCTTAATTTCGAACTGCCTCTAATTAACATAATCACATTTCATTTTGATAGTGAAGGAATTGATTTTTTTTTTGTACAATCAATCTCAATAAAAGTCCTTGAGGTTAGTGAAGAGAAAATCGTAAGCAGCCCTACTTCCGAATCTCTCTCTAAAAATTAAACGTGATTTATGTATGTGGGTACCATTACTCTGCGGAAATTACGATTAAAATTAATTTAAGTCCTAAATCACCAGATGCATTGAAGAACAACTGTAGAAACCTCAAAATCTTTAATTTTCTGTTTATCAATGAATTTGTTTTAACTCTAATTAACTCCTTTATAAATGACTAATCTAAGGCGAAATACAAAGAGAGTTAATAAAGAATTTGAACTTACATGAAATTACTATAACAAGAACATAATTTATTTGACAATATTCTTAAAAATATTTCCATTTTTCTGTGCGATGATCTCCGTAGGAGAACAAGGAGTTAACTTCGGCCCACTTTAAAGTTGAAATCACTTTTACGTTGCATCTAATTAACATAATCACGTTTTATTTTCATTGGGAAGAAATTGTTAATTTATGCAATCATTCTCATTCTAAGTCCCCTAGGTTAGGGAAGATAAATTCGAAACTAGCCCAACGTCACAACTTGACCTATATACATTTCTTTAAAACACATTTAGAGTGTTAAAATTATAAAACAGAAAAAGTATTATTGGCAATGTTAAAAAGATTCAAGAGTCCACTTGATTCTTATCATTATTTCTCAATAGAAGAGAATAACTACATATTTTAGATTAGAGCATTTTTTAATACAAATTATATCCAATAGATGGCGATTAGGTATTTTATTTAAAAAAGGTTTATGCAAATATTTTGATGTATAATAGTTTCATTATTTAAATAGAAATTTTTTTTTAAAAAAAAGCTTATTATGTTATGCTTTTCGTAGTATTTTAACAATTTAAGTAAGGAATAGCAGGAGTTGAAATCGTCACCAATTCGTCAGTACTCAAGTTTTGAGAAACGAGAACTATTGAAATTTTTATTATTTATTTTATTTAAGTATGAATTTTTTTTCATTTCGGTGTCCAAATATTAGAAATTTCTGTTCTTGTATTTTTGATTTATCATTATTGCGCAACTATTAATTAGAAAGTAATTTGCTAAATGGGATAGCTTGAATCTATAAAAATTGTTTAACCGCCATTTATGCCCAATTACAGAAACAACAATTTAAATTATTTTATTCCCATGTTTTAACTCTTCGTCTTTTTAGAAGTTAACTATTTTTTAGTTAAGAAAATTGAACATTTCTTAGATTAGCCTGTTTTTATGATATAAATCACCCTAAAATTGAATTTATATTTTTTTATAATGCATTAGTATTTAAATGCTAAATTGTGTTAATTTCATCTCATTTTTTTTATTTCGTTCACACACACACTTATATATATATATATATATATATATATATATATATATATATATATATATATATATATATATATATATATATAAATGGATCATTGAAGAAAAGTATTAATGAAATATATCCTTTTATATCCTTTTACAAAGAAAAAATATTTTCTTTCCTAAGGTAGGGGTTATCATTACACTTGGTGTTTAATTTACTGGTAGCATTAGCTTTGATTTCCCATTTTCTACAAATTTATGCTATATTTATGTCTTTTTTCCTTCAGGTTTTGTTTTTTTTGTGATTCTTGTTGTGGCCATGCTGTACCAAATAAAAAGGGCACCACACGTGTGCCATTTTAAAACGTGGACGAAAAGAAATTCAACGTAAGTATAACAAAATTTCGTTTTTTTTTTCTTTTGGTAGCATTTCTTGCTATTTGCTTGAAATTGCATTCATTCTCAAATGTTGAGATTCATTTCTTAATAAGCTTTCTGCAAAGTCATAAGCAAACATTACATTTATTATAGATAAATTATTCTCTTATAATATGAGATGTATTAGAACGAAAATAAAAAAAAAACAGTCACTGATAAGAATAAAGAACTAGACTGATTTAATCATTCTATCTTCTTATACATACGATATTATGGAAAGTTAGAAACATATTCAGATTGCCATTTCTCCATACGGCACATGTACAAGTTCAGTTGGGATTTGAGTTAATAATAGTTACATTTCTTTTTGTGGATTTACACTGGCACTCCAATTTTTGGCCTCTTCATTTGTAACGGTAGAACTTCATACCTTAGTAATAACATCTTTAAATTGACTTAATAAAAAGATTACATTAAAAATCCTACCAAGCTGTATTTGTTGGATGCATAATTTATAATAAATTCTCCATCCTTGAAACTATCAAGTTCATAATTACGAGGTCCGTCGCCAATAGTCCTCGTACTGCTTTTACTGCAACGTTAATAAAACCAAGCATCTATCCTTGAATAGTTTTTAATGAAACTAAATATGTCTATGTGACTTGCTTCTATATTTTCAATATTATTTTGCCTAAACTAAATTGTTGATTTATTACCGCTGCAAATCTAAGTTTTTTTATTACAAGGATAAAGTTCAAAAATAAACAGAGAAATAGCTTCGATTTCAGAGGGTGGGAATAACTGAAAATTTCGCACTCTTTTCTATTTGCCAAAATGCATTGAGAAAATGGAAATGGATTTTAAAGAAAATTAAAAAGTTCTATGCAAATTTTTGGAAAGAACAGATTTCTTCTCCCAAGTTAGTTTTTTCTTATAATTATTAGTAAATTACTCAGTTAAATACAAGAATAAAATTAAACGACGAAATATCGAAAAATGGACAATAGTAAAAACTTTACCATTATTAAAATTTTAGTAGAAACGATAAAATATTAAATTGAATATATTTAAGCTAATTGTAACTAAAATTAATCCAACGATAAATTATTAAATTGAATATTTTATCAGTTACATGTAATTCTAATTAAAACAAATCATACATTATTAAATTGAATGTATTTAAGCTAAATGTAAGTAAAATTAAAGTAAATAATAAATTATTAATTTGAATATTATATCAGCTACATGTAATTAAAATTGAAGTAAACGATAAATTATTAAAATTAATATATTTAAACTAAATGTAATTAAAATTAAAGCAAAGACAAGAAGTAGAAAAGTGATCCATCTAAAACTATAGCCTTTGGATGGCTAAAATAGTAAATCAATTGTCTCTAAAACATTTCAAAAAGGAAAACAAACGAAAAGATTGAAATTCTTGAGGCTAAAAAAGGGTTACCTCACAGCTTAAAACTCTGAATAATGTTATTTACTTTCAGTCATACCTTGATTCCAGTTTACATACAATTTATTGTAATACATAAATCAATAAGTATATAAAATACTTAATTCTTATATTTGTTTCACTTCAATCTAATAAAAAATTGAGAAAAATTATATACATATTTCTGAAAATTAAGTTAATTAGTGGTGAAAACAGGTATCAGACATGTATTGCATATTTTTTATTTCAATCCATTAAAAAATTCAGAAGAAATTTATTATGAGGTATATTTGAAAATTAAGTTAATTTCTGAAGAAAGTAGAAAGTAGACATCAAAAATGTACACAAAAACAAGAAAAACTTTTGAAAAGTTACAGGTATGACATTTGCAGGGTAACCAATTCAATAGCTCCTTGAGTGGCTAATAGATGTATGCGAAAATAAAGTAATTCGCGAATAGACTACGTATCTACTGATTGAGGGCCTAATTTTTTAATTATTTTCTTAGTTGGCATCTGAATATCTTATCAAATATGAACCATTTACTTTCGATAAATCTATTTCATTATGTTTTTTGTGTATACAGTATGTAGTAAATGTATGTGTGTACATAACGTTTTGTATGCTCTTATAGTATCTATAAAAATTTTCCAATGTTGGTAAGTATGACAGTTAACAACTGTGACTTAGTTTTAATGCAAATGCAATGTGAGGTCGAATATCATATACTTTATGATTTTCTATGTCGTTTGGGCCCACTCTGATGAAGTTCACATACTTTTATGTAGTTAGCATACTTTATCAAGTAGATAATTGGCAGGTGTATTGAGAGGTTGTTCCATACATAATTCTTCCTTAAAATTCCAATACAGAAAATCCTGTCTTATATTCAATGTAGCATTTTTCACTTAATTCTTTATCTATAAAAATAAACAAAAATCTTATCACAGAAAAATAAATTGCAGGTGCAAAATATTCCAAGTAATTTACAGTGAATTTAAAAAATAACATAATCTTACATTGATAGTCATAAAATAATGAAATCTCGCTGTCAAGAAATACATAAATAAGTTTTACAATAAATCTTTCGACAGATGAAATAAGATACAGTTTACCATTTTCATGTAAAGTTTATGCAAAAGTTTAGGTATAAAATATGAAATCTGTAATATATAAATGATATTTAATCTAGTGGTATGGATAATTTTCCAACACAAATAATCTCAAGCGCTTAAGGAAGTACTTTGTTTTAAATATTTCGTCCAAGTAAGATATCATTGAGCTTGATTAATTGTTCTAAGCCTTCTTTGCATAAAAAAAATCATATTTCATGTTACTGAATTTGTAAAATAGACCATACTTGCTTAAGAGCATTTATAAAGTCATATTTGTAGAAAATAAACCTTTAAAAAAATTTAAGAAATTCATCAATTCTATTTAACATGAATGATCTTGATCAGAACTATGTTAGTACATAGTTCTGATCAAGATCATTCATGTTAAATAGAATTGATGAATTTCTTAAATTTTTTTATATATGTTCTAAAGTTACATATTTAAGGTTATATGCTTAGGATAATTACCATACATGGAAACATTATGATCATCAATACCCGATTTTAAAATATTTGTATAAAGCTGATGGTGCATATCTAGATCAATTGGAACTAAATTACTGATCCCTGAGACACTCATATAACTCGAAAGAAGTATATCTCCACATCCATGCTTCATCTTGGATTCATTTCTATGCTTTGTTTCCTTCCCAACATTTGCCTATTTCACGATTCAAAATGTTAAATTTACATTCTCTAGAAGACCCATAATTTTACTGAGCTCTGGGCTTTCGTTTCTGTATTTTATTGATAATTATTATTGTAACTTCCAATGTTTCGCTTTCGCAAAGAATTACTTATCATAAGACGCGGCCGTGAAAGCCTAGTTGCTTACTACATTTTCGAGTCGCATCCAGATATATAGTTCTTTTTTTTAATTCCGTTGTAAGCTTAGGGGCATTTATTTTTGAGTTTCCTTGAACGAACAAGCGAGAAATAGTCCTTTAACGCAGATAAGTAGAAATGGTTGACAAATAACAGAGATCAACATAAAATTCCTTGATCCAATTACAAAACATTCGCAAGCATTGGCATTTGTTTCAACTGAGTACTTTTAACATGTCACAAAATCTTTAAGCCTTAGTTTTCTTTATATTTATAAAATAATCCCTTCTTTAATTAATTTTTCATCCCATATTGTTTTTGTGGAAAACTGTGTTTTGTAAGATTTTTTCTTTGGAATTAGTTTTATTTGAATTAACATTCCAAAACAATAGCTTCTTTCCCAAAAGCGCTATTGTATGAATACTTTCTACACTTAATACACATCGTACCGTTGTCTAAATCCTTGTGCTACCAATCTGGTTTGGAATTTTTAACTTTTTTTTTATAATAATGTTTTACAGAATATACCAATCTATATCAAATTGCATCAACATTCTTAAGCTAATTTACAAGTTTCCAAGCCATTCTTTCCCTCATATTATTTAATACATCAGCCGTAGCTGCATTCCATTTATATTTTTCTTTAACTTTCTGATTATATTCAAGCCACATAAGAATTTTTAATTTTGCTTATTTCGTCATGAAATATATCAATAATGTGATCAAGAAAAATAATCTTTACTATTATTAGAAATTTTATTTTTAGTGTAAGGTTTAGTGGACTTAAAACAAATTTATTGTGATCTTCTTGGAAATTAATTGGCACACAATATCTGTATGAATCGTTTTCAGATCTTAATCTCTTATTAACAGACGGCTAATAATAAGAAACATGAATTTAATCAGTTACTCTCTCGGCTTTTTCACTCTATTTGATTCCTTATAATATTAGATTTAAATTATGAAGAATTTCTTTTAAATTTTTGATTTTTACATTTTCCCATATTATCATCCTTTTAACTTTTGACTTATGATTATTAAGATCATTAGTCTGATCTGATTAAGAAATCTTGAATTCTCATTATCTATCAACTTAACACGAGGTTTTCCATTATGTCTTTCTCACAATCGCATCGTCATCTGGAACGTACTTTTTTTAAGTAGTCATCATGGGAATCATGATTCCGATGCATCTTAATGATCTTTTCCCCCTCTTCCTCATAGAGTCAACTGTTTGTAGTAACACGGGGTCGCATTTCCGGGATACCCTGTTAATTTCCCCCTATTTTCGATTCCCCTTCCTCTCAAACATATTTTGTTTTTCCCAATCTTCAAACATTTGAATCACAGTTACACCTGTTTGACGTAGCACAGCCATATCTGGCTATAAGGCCATTACGCTCCACCATCACTCGCTCACAAATTTTAATCTTATGCTTCAAAAAGCATATTTTACTGTATTTCACATATTTAATTGGATAATGAATTAAGATTTCATCTCTATCCTTTATGTAATAAAGACCGCAACCTTAATTCTTCCAATAAACTGTCATTTTGAATACCGGTGTGAGGTACTCAGTTCTAAATAATATTGAGTTCGTTTAACTTCACTTTTAACATCGGAAATTTGGAATGAATTCATCTGCTATTATGCATTTGAATGAACAGAAAAAATACTCTATGATAGAGTCTCAGTTATTTTATTTACACGCTTTTCTAAGGGACATGTCTCAGACGTATACAAATCTGTTTTAGCTCATCCTCTCACAACCTAATCTCTTCTTTTTTTTTTGTTCTACCATCAGTCTGCCCACCTTTTTTATTACCTCAGGGCTTTATTATTCAGAGAACGGCCTAGCCGTATTCAGATGCGGGCAGCAGTTCCTGAAACTCCCCTGCTAAGAATAAAATCAGCCTTTTGTAGTTCATTTTATCACAAGCTAAAATTAACATAGTTACAAATGCAAACAACACCAAAAGACAAATAACAATCATAAAAAGAACAAAAAATGTCACTCAGCAAGCAAATGTTTTAAATCTCTAAGCTAAAACATGAAAACGTAGGAATCAAAGACTTAAGTTTCTAAAAACAGGTATCTCCGCAAGCTCTGTGCTCTCATAATTTCATCATATATATACATTTTATATATATATATATATATATACATATACATATTACATATATATTATTACTATTGGCTACATACATTGTTACTGCTAATGTTATTGGTTATTGCCATTACATACATACACATATTATACATACACACACACATATACATATACATACATAGTACACATACATATATATATATATAAGTTATATACATATATACATATACAAGTTACATACACATACATATGTTTACATACATATGTTACATATACATATATACATATACATACACATGGTTATTTTATACATACTCTTACATACATTATATACATATTATTACATACATATATATATTGTTGAGCATATACATATACATATATACATGCATGCCACATAACATATATATATATATACATATACATATATATATATACATATATATATATATATATAAATATATATATATATATATATATATATATATATATATATATATATGTATAAGTCCAATGGTCAAAAATTGCTCTTAGAATTAAACCCATGACTATGTTCCCTTTTTTTTAAATTCAAACTATAATGTGATAATAAAAGTTAGAAACACATTATATAATGAAAGGAACAATGTAATAAAATTCTTAATTTAATCTAGATAATGCATCAGCACTTCTATGTTGAAAACCTGGCTGGTGCTGCGATGGAATAATTCCATCTTTGCAACTGAGACGAACTTGTTAATTTGGGGATTTTTGACCTGGTTTGGTACAAGTGTCTCAAAGGATTACGGTGTGAAATGATATCTACTCGGCTTTATATATCCTTTTATCAAATTAGTTCAACCCGAACAAAAGCATATATGCCTCCTTTTTTAATACTAGACTAGAGTCTTCGGGTAGTAGTTAAATTTGACTAGAAAAAGCTATCGGTTTATTAGTTTCTTTCAGTCTTGTTGGATTTAACAACTTCCTACCCCATGATCTGATGCATCACAATACACTTGACAAGGTACACCAGCATTAGATGAGCCAAATCAGTACTATTACCAAAAAATTATTTTTAATTTATTAAATGAATATTGCTCCATTTACCCCATAAGAGAGTAATTTTTTTTCTTATTTAAATCAATCTGAGAGTGGAACCGAAATTATGGTGTAATTTGATATATAAAAGCATATTAAAATTGGATCATCCGGCCATATTAAAGACAACTTGGCTGACCGAAACTTTAACATAAAATTAATACAGGTCTTTATTCTAATGTCGATATTGGTTTTCAGCTGAATAACTTAGAATGGTCATCATTACTTATCTAACCTCTTTCTTTATGGTAAGTGTGACTAATTTTTCTACTGTTTCTACATCTTGCTCATATTTTCTTCCACCTATTACACGTCGAAAATATTTTACTTTATGTGCAGTTATCGACAATAACGGAAAATCCCAATTTATCTAAATCGGTCGAAATTGATCACAATTGGTTCATATGTTTTCCAAAAGTTTTTTAAAAGATTACTATGTCATTCATGTAGGCTTGGGAATATTCAGAATGGATTTGAGAACATGGTTCATTTTGTGCTGAAATTACCGCAAGTCAAAAGGCATAGCTCTCCACCTATACACATCATTGTATGTAGAAAATCCTGTTAAAGGCTTACTTACATCGTACAATTTGATATCCCAGTAATCCTTCAAAATATCTAAACTGGTTAATCAGTGATCTGATCTGACAATATAATAGCCTCCTGCATGCCCTTCATAAGAAAAAATAGGTACTTTTGCAACGACATTTAATGCTTGAAAATCAATGCACATCCATAGCGTGGAATCACGTTTTCCACACAAACTATCGGATGAGCAAGTTTGGACTTGGAAGTGTTAACTTCCCTTCTTAAAGCCCGCCTCTAGAGGGCGTTCATTTGTAAAGGGAAGATTGTGTGATGTCACACGATCCTCTCAGACGGGACCTGACCGAATCTCCGAGAGGAGCTGTTGTAAACGAGTGGTAGTAAGGAGTGCAAATAAATTGTTGTTATTATGCAACCCGATGTGTTTTTGTCTTAGAAGAACCGTGAACTGAAATCTGATGATGAATCATAATAGATGATTCTATGAAATTCAAGTCAATTAATTCCTCAACCAGACATTCTACCTCCCTTCAATATGCAAAAAGTACACTGTAACAAAGGAGTTTTTTCATTCCTCATTCGGTATTAGCACTGTTTCTTACACGCCAAACTTAGTTGGTTGGACAGGCCTAGTAAACAACTGTATAAACTCTACAATAAGACTTTTAATTATTGTCAATCCAGAACTATTTAAATGGTTAAATTTAAGAACATCGAGAGTTTCAGAAAATTTGTTAAGATTCGCTGCGATTGGTAGTGTTTCAACATGCCCGAAATATTTTTCTTCTTCAAAGGCATCATATATATAGAATTGACCTTACTTTATAAAGTTTTATTTTGATGTGCCTGCTTCGTTAAACCATCAGGTATTTTCACATCAAATGAATGAGGATTTCATTTGGAAACAATAGTTGAAGGCCCTTGCCATCTAACAGATAGTTTATTGGCACAACTGAGTATTAATAATATCACTTCATCTCCTATTTTAAACAGTTTGGAGGATTACTTAAAATTGTAGTAAAATGTAGTTTTCTACTACTGCTCTTTGGAAATGAGTTTAGCATATTCTGCAACTTTTTCAAGTTTTAACTTCAAATTTTACAAACATGTAGACACAGGCAAAGTGGCAATCTGCATATTATTATGTTCCCCGGGCCATGTGGAATTTAAAATGGATAGTGGACCTAGGGGTTACCTAACATACAATAATTTAAATGCGGATATACCCTTTATAGATTGAGATATTTCAATGTTAGCTCACAACATAGATTCGGAATTTGTAAATGCCATTCCCTATCTTCTGATGAGATGATGAAGCACACTTTTCTAAGTCCTGTTAAACTTTTTCACTAGCCCATTGCATTGCGAATAGGCAGGAGTAAAGAACATTGGGTAACTCCCAATTCTTTTTTTTTTTCAGATTCTTTTCTTAATTCCGCATTAAAGTTAGTACTATTTGCTGACACGATAGCGTTATATATGCCCATTCTCGAGAAAATACCTAATAAGCCTTAGCGTTGCTTTGACACTATGGCTAGTGAATAGTACCACCTCATTCCATCTAATATGTTGGTCTACAAGACATAAAATATATTTATGTCCCTTTGAACTAGGAGGATGTATCGTATCGATGAGATCCACACTTACCTCCACAATAGAAATTCGGGCTTCGTCACAGATGTGATTGGCACTCTATCGCTCTTCCTTACTGCTCTCATAAGTTGGAATTCGTTACATGACTCTCAACACTTCTTGACATCTTTTCTCTAATCCTCCTCCACAAAAATTAGTATTGAATTCGTTTCAGCGTCTTCTTGAGTCTCATGAGTCATCTAAAAATTGAGGTATGAGCTAATCGGAATATCTCATTTTGCCTAAACTTAGGCACCAGTAATTAACCAATACTCTCACAGAATGTTTTTTCTATGTGATGAAGATAGCATAAACTTAGTAATAGTTACCTTTTCCCTCTTTAGCAAACCTCCCGTAAACCAATAATTCATAACAATGCTCCTCCTGCTCAGAGAGGAGTTTAATAACCACTCAATTTCCCTTCGAGTCCTCATTGGTGTTTTGGTCTTCTTTTCTAGATCATTCTTCCAGATTTTTTTCTCCAGAAATGATATACATCTCGCATTACATGTTGTTTCTGTTTACCAACACTTCTACTGCTGAACCCTAGGTGAATCCATGCAATTAACTTCGGTTTCACCTATATTCCCCGATTTCAAATTCAGCTTCCGGAATAGAGAAAGATCCTTCGTCCAAAGTTTTGAAAACTAATTAATTTTTGACCATCGTAATCTTACTCTCTGAATCAAGTAACGCATCAACTAATTTATTCCCGACGCTCATATGTATTATTTTCTGATTAGCTTAATTTATCAGCTACAGATTCCATTGGAATGATTTCTCCGTAGAATTCTACTTTTGTTGTTATAGTTTCATTTTCTGTTTTAGGCTTTCCTCCCGAAAAGCTATTTTCCCATCATCTGCTCCTCTGACAATCTCATTTAAAGTGTTTGTCCGATTCGCGAGAAATGCAAGCAAATCTTTTCACTCCTTTATTCTCGTGTTTATCAAAATTTTAACCTAATACTGAAATTACTAACTTCTTTTTCAATTTCAGTTGCTATTTACACGAGCGTTGTAAAAACTTTTCGTATCATGATGTTAGCTCTTCTCCCTCACCGATCAGTCATAAGATTTCCCATTCGACTCATGAAACACATCACATTACTTACCTAATTCTTTTGGTTTGAGCCAACTCTCCTCCTGTAATACTTCAATATGAGTGGTGGTTTCGGAATCCAAAGTTTGGAACATTTTATCCTCAACGATGAACCGAATCAAAATCTGGAACTTCCGTTATTTTACAGTAGTACAACCACATTGATCTGAAAGCAAAGTGTGAGAAGGTTTCATCAGAATTATGCTTAATTTTCCTTAAGATTTCTAATCTCAGTTTTGGTTATGAGTCATATTCTAGCTTTAGTGATTTCGAATTTGCAAACTTTTTTCTCGTCTATTTGTATTAACAAATTTGTTATTTATACCTTAATAAACATAAAAAAACTTTCGGTTTAATTAACTTTTAGCAAACTTGAAAATAAATAATCCCATCTTTTTGGTCTGGCTGGTACTCTCCACTTTCAATAACCCAATCATTTTCACAATTTCATTCAATTATTTACTGCGGGGGAGGGGAAAGTGATTATAACTCTGATCCAAACCTACATTACTTTTAGTAAACTCTAAATTAGGGGTCTTTAACTCGTGCTCTACAGAAAGTTTTACAGTGGCCCCAAATTTGAATTCGAGGCTATTTCAAGAAAAATTGTCTTGTCAGTTTTTTTGTTGTAAATTAAAGAAATCTTTTTCTGTTATTCTTGATGTTTAAAATGTTTCATTGAAACATTTTACACACACTTTAGGTAAAATTACTTGAAAAGGATGATTTAAGACTTTTTTTTATTATATAGTAAGAAATTTTAAAATTAAAAAAATTGACTG
>BMAW01078619.1:0-10300 GCA_019974015.1 Nephila pilipes | reverse complement strand
ACGGAATATAAAGAAATTAATATTAATTTAGAAATTTACTTTAAAGAAATAAATTTTAAATTTAGAAAAAAAGATTTACTCACTTATAAAAAAAAAAAAACCCATGAATGCTGTACATCAAGTTATACAAATACTTGAAAAACATAAAAAAATTTCAAAATAGCCTTGTAGTTCCAAACCCCACACTATCTTCCCATGGGAAGAGTAACAATTTTTTAACATAGCCAAAAAGACAAGATGGAAGACTACTCCAGAATGAACCAGTCAATATTCTTGTACGCTCACAACTCATATTTAGAATTGAAATTAAAATTTTACAAGTTTTTAAAAGTTTACAAGCATGATACAGTTATAGAAATCTTTTAATTTTCTGCTTCAGAGAATTTATTTCTCCAAATGTTCCGGAGTAATTTCAAAAAATTTAAGTGAAAAATATTAATAGAAAATAAAAGAGAAATCATAAAGGGTAAATAAATTATTTTCGTTATTTTAAGCGTTTCTTGTTTTCCCCATGTAATGACAAAGAAGTATTTGAGCTAGCACCTTCCATCTTTTTAGTCATAAAATGTAATTGAATTCATTAAATATTTTTCCTTTTCTTCACATATTTCTAGATTTACCGTATAAATATCTAAAATACTATTTGACTTACAGTGTATTGTATGAAGTCCTGATTCAAGATGTTCTGGTGTAGCAGTTTAAAAAAAAATTCAAATAGTGCTCCTGTTTCTTCTAAAAGTATTTAAAATTTTTCAAAACTATTGTTGATCCAAAAAAAAATTCTGACTCTTATTTTATTTCTTGGGACATTATTAACTTATACTGAGTACTATAATCGATCTTAAATTATGCATCGGACCTTTTAAAACCTTCCATATCCTTTAAAATCATTTTACCTCACTTATATTTGATAAAAACTCGTTTGTTGCATCTGATGAAACTCTGTTTCGAAACAAAACAATTTAATAATTAACTTGGGGGTAAAAATGACATTTTAAAAAAAATGGAACGTAGAGAGCCGAAGGGTATCAAATAATGTGTAATTATCAGTTTTAAGAAAGGAGGCGTCCATTTCTTTCATCACCCTAAGGCGGAGTATTGCACTTCAAGCAGTGAAAATGGTCTAGCAGAATTTTCAGTGGTGCATCTACAGGTGTGTCTATACCAAACTACCCAGATGACGACACCACCGGTTTTGATGAATCTAGAATGTTGAAAACAGAGCCGACCTCAAACAAGTGAATTGGCCTCGTTATAGCTGTAAAAAAAATTACACTTAAAACGTTTTTTGGACCCTTAATGCATTTCCTTTGTTCACTCTTCCGTTAGTTATCTGCTATTTTTTTTATTGAAGGAAATGAATCAAAATCACCTTGAAAATAATAAAATGAATTGTATTTTTTTTCTTTCATGTTCAAAAGCATATTATTTACTCATATGAGGAATAATGTTACATTCTGTGGACTATATCGTAAATATTTTAATTCATTTATAACATGTTTAATAGTTCTTTTTTTTTTTTTTTTTTTGTTGATGTTTCAAATTTTCTAAAAAATTATAAAATATCCTGTTTGCAAATTTTATTTTCTTACGGTGAAGGAAAAAATAATTAAAAACATTTTCTTATATAAACTCATATTTTAGCCTATGGCAATCTTTGCATAGATTTTTTTTTTTTTTGTAAATTATTTAATTGAAACTGTTCAATTGATTAAGTTTGTCAAAATAGTATTTTAGACGCCAATAGTCCTTAAAAAGGTACTTCCAACTAACAATGCTACAGATGACTTTTTCACATTTTTAGAATGAATTTGAAGCCATCTTTTTTTTTTCAATTGTTCAAAACGTATATTTTTAAAATGTTAGATCGGATTACTTGTTTCTGCACTATAAGCCTGCATTATTATTTCCAAGATCGGAGGGCTTATTGTAAATTTTCCACATGTTTGTTTAGCATTCCTCTTCCACTACTTTCAAGAGTCCATCCATAGTTGATGGGTATGCACTTAGAAAGCGCTCTGTACAACTAAGAAAGTGCACAAGAGTCCACAGATAAAAAGCAAGGTGACTTGGGGGAATATATAGAAAAGTTGTGTATTCATGAAATACCAGCGTCAGTTTTAATTTTTTCCAAGTAATGCAATGTTAGTTTTTGTAGTACAATTGGTAGTACTGTCCTGATATAGTTTCACTCTGTGGAAGTCATTGGAATAATTAAATAGGATTTCTTCAGAAAATATCTGACATAAAACATTCTTCTTATAATATGATGAGTTGATTTTAATACTGTTTTCCATTCTCCTTATGTTTGATTTCCCATGTTAAGAGAAATGAGCGACAATCATAAAATCATTTTTGAAAATTTCTTTACATTCTTGGAACCATGTTTGGAGATATTTTTTCTCCCTATTTTCAATAGTAAATAGACATGTTCTTGTTCATTTTGATCAGTGCTTTTCAAACTTTGTTGACACATTCATCTTTTTGGACTATAAGATAATTTTGGAGAACCCCATCCCACCCTTAGAAAAATAATTTTTAAAATTATATTTAAAGCTTTTTCGCATTCTACTTAATTCTCATTTTACGTTTGATGAAAACCAAGAGAGTGAATGCAATCTTTAAAAATAATTTTTGAATAAAAGGAAATTTCATCCAGAAATACTAAAAAGACTCATCTAAATTCAACAGATTCAAACACTGAGGCTTAAAAATGATAACCGGCCGAATAATGGTTGTTTTAAAGGCTTTCTCATCTTTTTAAATAAGTTATTTTTGAACCTGAAACAATGTAATTTTATACTTCTAACTCTTATTAATAAAAAAAAAATTCTTTAATACTTTTAAAATCTCACTGCTTGTAACTCTTACTATCAGGCTTTTTAAATTTGAAATTTTAGTTTTATATCAAAATAATATTTATAAATACATTATCTCACAGATTTACTAACAAAACTGTGTTGATTAAAGATTTGATTATATTACAGCTATGTTCGTTGTTCAAGCACATGTCACAATCAAATTAATATTTGTCACTTATATCTTACAGATATGTAAGATATACACAATAATTTTCGAAACATTATTTTTCTTTAATGAGAATTTTTCCCAAAATTAGCTTAACTTCTGATGGAAGTAAAAAAAATAGAATATTTTTTTAAAAAAAATACAACAGTAAACTGAAATTCAAAAACAAAGAATTCATAGTGTAAAAACTAAATTTTATTTCTAATCCGTACAGCAATATTTTTTTTCGCTATATATGTACAAAATGTTTGAAGAAACATGTTGCTTTTATTGAAATTTATTTTTATTTCTCAATCAGAAACACAGATATTTAAAGCGAAAAAGCACACATGACATTACTACGATTAAAGTTTAGCAGAAACACACATTTTTGTGAATTGCATTTTATCTACTTCATTAAAAACAAAATTAGAACTTAGAAGTATTATGTTGAAATACTTTTCATAAATCATCGCTTTATAATGAAGCGTTATTCATAGTGACTAATGTAAATGTAAAGAAGTCGTGAAAGTCATGTGAATCAAGATCCAAAAATAAATAAAACTGATCAATTGTATATGACTAGGCGATTTCCCAATTTTTTTACATATAAATTGTTTATATGATTGAAATTGTCGAAGCTATGTTGTTCCTTAAAAATGTATTGAGGTATAAGAAAATAATGCAGCAATTTCTTAATGGCATTTTCAAAGAATAACTTTATGGAATATTAACGATTTACTTTAAGGAACTTCTATGTTTCCTTCTCTTATTTTTATACTTTTTTTATATCAAAATCTCAAAACTTGGGCACCTTTGATTATGTATTTGTTTCTAAGGTGTTAGTATCATCTAGTTTTTTACTTTATTTTTCATTGCAAAATCTTCACAAAAAGATGAAAATTTTAAGAAAAAATTTTGCTCTTAAAATGCACTGATAAAATTCATGCTCATCCGAATTAAAAATGATACTTTATTTTCAAAGAAGTATCACAATTCTCTAATTTTAATGTGGAACGAGCTACTGTAAAATAATTAAAATTAAAGTACTTGCGATGTTCATACAGCTACATATCAATGAATTAAACTGGCTTTTAGAGTTGGTATTTTATGAATTGATCAAAATCTTACTAAAGTTCTCATTTCGTAATACTTTTCGTTTCCTAGGTATCATATTTATTAGTATATTATAAGTATTAATGATCAAGGCAATGGAATGTTATATTGTTTGAAATGGATTGACCATGTAATTCTCTCTTTACTGTGATAAAATTTTGTAATAACCTCTATAATTCAAGCAAAATACAGTACAACAGGTGTTATGGATGTAAGTTTAAGTTAAACTGTTTGTAATGAAACACTAAGTACAGTCTAAAAGACTTTCCCTGTAATAAAATTAGATAATTCATAAAGAATGCAGCAGACACTTGGAGTATTTAGAAAGAAATTTTCAATAATTTCGATTAGATTAAATAAATAAACTGCGAAGATATTGCCAGTAATTTTTCTAAATAATTATAATTTTCAATATTTAAGAGAATACGATTATTCAGTAAGATTCAATTTTGTGCCTACTCAGAATTGAATGTAATTTAATTTATATATATATATCTTCTCTTCTCTATATATACTTTAAATAGTTTCCTCTTACTTTAACTATAAATAATTTTTGTTTCTTCTAATTAACATTTTATCTACACTTCAATAAGCAATTCTCTGTTCAGTATAAATGTAGAACTCGGATCAAATCGCACAGAAAAACTATAAGTGTTTAAATTTTGCGACGCAATAATTATTGTCACTGTTTGTAATAAAATGGACAGTTATATTACAAAGTGAATATTCTTCGTTTAACGTCTCCGATGTCTGTGATTTAGATGTCTGTCATTTATATGTTTGTCAGTTGCATGCCTATCTTTTGGATATCTGTCCACACTCACTACTCGAGCATGGCTGCGCCGTTTCTTTTTGTACAAAAAGTATTCTATGATTAATGTGAGTACTGCCAAGACAACACCTATGAAGATCACGATGAAGACTCCACCTGAAAAATAAAATGAAATCTTATTACTTCTTACTATCTTGAGGTATTAAGTTTTATTTTAAAATTAATTTATATTATTACTCTTCTTACCGATGTTTGCGATGCTTATACCATCGCTTTGTTGCGAACTGTCGTCGCATTCCTTCTTAGCTGGATTCTTATTCCACCACTTCTCTTTCAAACCTTCCAGTTTTCTTTGATTTAAAAGTTTCAAAATCCTGTTCACATAAATAAAAAAAATACATTCTTTTAAGAAAAGGTATTATTTTAATTCAGCTCAAAGATTATTTAACTAATTTTTATTATTTTATTTTTATAATTTCTTAGTTCCATGCATTTTACTAGAAATGAGTTTCAGGTATCATATTATCACACATGAAGTCAAAAATGCATATAATGTATATATAAATATATATATATACTCATATATATATATATATATACTCTCTCCACACTCATGGACAAAAAAATTAGCGCACCAAGAAATAATTGCGGGATCGTAACAAAACTTGGTATGAAGGTACATGTCGGTGAGATATGCAAATGATTAGAAATGCAGCTTGATTGCGCATTACGTATAGTCGGTAGAGGGCGCTTAACGTCGTTCTCCGTGGAGTATAAAACAGGTAACCAAAGCTTGTTTGAGTGTGCTGAATCGTTTACAAAGGAAGAGCTGAGGTGTTTTCGAAGACAATATGAGCAGCTGTCGCAATTTGAGAGGGGGAGAATCATCGGCAGGATGTAATCTGGGTGGTCAGCTAGGCGAGTAGCTCGTCAATTAGGCCGCTCTGATTGTGTTGTGAGGAGGTGTTGGGACCAATGGATCCGAGAGATGTCATTTACACGAAGACCAGGCTCAGGACGCCCTCGACAGACCAGTCGTCGATAAGACCGCCATATCGTAAGAAATGCACGCATACAGCCAACTGCTTCATCGACCGCCATCCAGACACAGGTAGTACCTTCACTAGGGGCCTCTGTGTCTTCTCGAACCATACGAAGACGCCTGGGTGAAGGACATTTGGATTGCGGCGCCCATTACGTGTGCTGCCCTTGACGCTCACCCATCGACGCCTCCGTTTGGAGTGGTGCCACGCACGAGAAAACTGGACTGCAGCGAAATAGAACCAGGTCGTCTTTAGCAACGAATCCAGATTCGATCTCAGCAGTGATGACAATCGTGTAAGTGTGTGGAGACTCCGTGGTGAACGCCTCAATCCTTCTTTTGCTTTACAGCGACACACCGCTCCCACAGCTGGTGTGATGGTATGGGGTGCCATTGCCTACAATACACGGTCACCCCTAGCATTGATCCGTGGCACCATGACAACCCAGCGGTATGTCCATGACATCCTGCAACCACATGTGTTGCCACTCATGCAATGGCTCCCAGGAACCATTTTTCAACAAGACAATGCTCGGCCTCACACGGCAAGGGTGTCAAAAGACTATCTCCGCACTATTACTACTCTTCCTTGGCCTACCTGATCACCAGATTTGTCTCCAATCGAGCATATCTGGGACCTTTTGGGACGGCGAGTTGGGCATCCCACGAGTTTGAACGAACTAAAGGCAAGGTTACAGCAAATATGGAAAGAAATGTCTCAAGACATCATGCAGAACTTGTACGCCTCAATGCCCGATCGTATCGCATCGTGCTTTCGTGCTACAGGGGGTTCAACAGGGTATTAAATCCTCCGTTCTTTTGCCTTTTTCTCTGAAATAAATGATCCTTTTTCTTTGATTTTCTAATAATTTACTTATATCAAAATAATCATTACGTAAGTAAAATTTAGTTTTATTTTGACGACTCCTTCTTGGTGCGCTAATTTTTTTGTCCATGAGTATATATATATATATAGATATATATAGGTAAAGGTTTTATAACACTTTTTTGTTTCATGATTTTTGAGCAGTTATAAGTGATGTATATTTAATTGTAATGGACTATTTTAAATTGATTAAACTGGATTTTTATCAATTTGGTTTGTTTCCTTCCTTTTTATTTCTTTAGTTTTATAACTTTTTTGAATACGGACTTTTGCTTGAATTCAACTTTTTACCCTTTTGTTTTAAAGTAATTACGCTGATTAGATGGTGAATCCAAACGCATTTCCGTCCTAAGTTAGAAACAACAATTTAAATTACTCTGTTTTCATTTTTTTTTTGTCTTGTTTACTGTTCAGATATATCTCCTTAATTTAAATTTACAGTCTTGGTTTTCTTGGTTTTCTTACCATGGTAGCAATAGTATTTAATTACTTATCATTTTTAATTTTTTATGTATATGCATAATACATGTGTACAATATATATATATATATATAATTATATACTATGAAATTAATACTTTGGAATACACGATAAAGAAAGAGAGAAAGGCTAGAAGAGGGAGTGTGGTGGATGATCTCTATAAGCAATAAAAAAATATCCATTACAAATTGGACATGCTGTCTCAAAAAGTACTTGAAGAACGGCGTTGAGTCTGGAACTTTCGTGCAGAACAGGAGAAAAGGAGCCTCTGGATGTTTCCAAATGACCACAACAAACAAAGAACGTGCCATATTTTCCCTTATTTTTACCAGAACTGCTAAACCTCACGAAACTTATTGAAGATCCAGAAGATCTCAGCAAAGTTGATGTGTTGCTGCTGTATATAAGGAAACTTGACAAATCTTCGTTTTTAAAACAAATATTAAACGCAGTCGAAGAATGAAGTAGTGCCAGCCCCATCCACCTCAAAAGAACAATCTCTTTATTCTTGTGAACTGGATTAAATAAAACTATGCTTTTTTTTTTGTCCTGCTTCAAACTTTAGCAAGATAAGTGTGAATTGATAATATCTTTTATTCAAGTTAAAATATTATATTACATTTTTCACAAATAAGGAAGCTAAATCAACTATGATTATTCTTTTAAGACATTTAATTTCATTTTGTTTATTGCATTTCTCAACTATTACATTCCATGATTGTATTTGTATGAAATTCTGTAGTAAATTAGCATGAAATGTTAGAATAGTTTTTAGGAGCAAAGAGAATGTTGATCTATATAAATTTAATGTAATGAATATAAGAATTCTGAAAATATATTAATAATATTTTCATTAATATATTTACATTGATTGAAAATGATAATTGTGATAATGAAGTGCATGATGTATGTAATTAAAATTGCTCTGTTTTTTCTTTTGATTCTTAATTTTTATGAAATAAAAAAGTTAACGTAGGTTTATTTAAGAATTCAATTCAATTTTTTTAGAAATTTCGAAAAAAATGAACATTGCACAATGTGTTGTGTATAATACCAACATTTTGAAATCATTTGATTTTAAAAGTGTGTGGTTTTTAAAAGTGTTAGCTACAAGGAATGTGATATTGTATGGGATATAATTAATATGTTTTTGAAATTAATTCTAATTTGATTTTTAAAATTTGCGCAATATTTGGAAAATAATTATAGAATTTTATTTTGATATGTATGGTGAAAATTTTAAAATGGATATTATGAAAAATCATTTTAATTTTAGATACCTTTGAGTCAAAAGAAACATGTTGTTCTTTTATTATAATAGTTTAATGAGAAATAATAAATACTGTATTGATATGAATGAATATTATGTTGTTTTGAAATGAATATTTAAGAATGCTAGTTAAATATTGTATTGCTTTGAAATGAAAGAAGATCTTTTTTTATGCTAAATTGTCAGTGATAATTTAAGTTTTGAAAAATGTTTTGTATTGATATGGGTGAATGTCTGGTTTAGATGATTTTTCTGGAGAGCTGTTTAAAAGGAAAATGGAATATAAATAATATAAATGTTAAATAAAATAAACGATAAATAAATAATTAAAGTAAACTGTATCAGGTTTTACTAGCGAACAAATGTGGCAAAGTTTTGTCACAACAAATCACATATCTTATTCTAACATGGAAAAAGGTTTGGTCGAGAAGTAGTCGTTGGCTATGACAGAAAGATCAAAATGCAAATATGCTTTATTAAATGCTTTTAAAATACATTGATAATTTATTTGTAGCCAAATTTTTTTTTAAAAAAAAAAATGCTTTTCCATTCCTTGTTCACAGTTCTGTAACATATCCGGTGAACATCAAATTTCCTTTTGAACATGTTCATTTCTCAATACAGAGATGCATGTGGATAATTTGTAAATAATGTTCTGAAGACTGTGACAGAATCTTGTCATCAGTGTGAGCCACATAGGAAAATGTCAAATTAATCTTTGTTTGAATACTTAAAACTTTTCATATTTGTGTGAACATCGAATATTGATTGTAACATTTTTGGTGTTTCTTTACATTTAAATTTCCTAATAATTTCACTTAAATTTAGTTTAATTTCTTAATTTATCCCGTAGCTGATACTTTCATACTTATTTCCTGATACACTTCAATTTAATCTTTAAAATTATTCGATCACATGCAATAAGTCTGCATAAAGTGGCATTGTCCTACGTTCTAAACTAGTAAGAAGATTTCTCTATTGACAATTAATGACCATATGAAATACCTAATGATTTCTAAATCTAATACCACGTCATCTGAATAATTCTTGCATTAATCTGTGACGTTGGGCTATTCGCGGTTTTCTCTTCACTAACCTTGGGGATTTTAATTAAGATTGATTGCTATAAATAACAATTTCTTCCCAACCAAAATGAAACGTGAATAGTTAAATAAGAGGCAGGTAGAAATAAAGTGAAGTGCTGTAGATAGGAAAGTATATAAACAAAGCGAGAGTCGCCAAGAGAGATTGAGTGTCACTAGCATTGAGTATATGCCTTACAAGTAGTAGGCCAGATCAAGAGTTGTTACGGGTTAGAGCGATCGTGGTAAATTCAAGAATCCAGTCAACTTTAACCGGGAAAATTGTGGTAAGTTAAATTTAATTCGGTATTAGTGAGACAGGCAAATATATCTAAGGTGTTACCTTCGAGATCCAGTGTTCATTTGTCGTTAGAGTACAAATCTGTGGAATAAACATTGTGTGTAGGATTTGTCTAACGTCTTCTTGCATAAGTTACTGACCTTTCAGTGTTAGTATATTTGGTTTAGTTATGGCACAAGAGGCGAATAGGAATATTATGTCGTCACATACCTCCAAATAGGAATAGTTTCCATCTCTTCTGACTCAACCACTGAAGTGAGTAGACGCATATTGCTTACTATCTCGATGTAACTGCCTCTCTCGTGTTATATAATAAATTCATAATTCCAAGTATTTAAAGAAATA
>BMAW01078617.1:0-23849 GCA_019974015.1 Nephila pilipes | reverse complement strand
TACACATGTATGTCAAGAATTGTGCAAATATTTCTTAGAATTTACAGCAATTAACTCTTCTTTCTTATTACAGTATCTGAAGTTAGCAGAAACCTTTGGTACAGAAGAGGAAGCTAAAAACAAAGTTTGTACATTTAATATTTTTGTTGTTATATAGGTATATTTTTTCGCGGGCACACACACACGTAGTTTATAGAAAATGCATTAGTACTTTAGATCGCCCATTAAATTAGATAATTACTTGATATCTTATTAGGATACAAAATGTTATTTTTTAAAAATAGATGAGAAAATAACAATTCCCTCATGTAAAATGTACAGTGAATTACGCAAGATATATAATATAATTCCATTTTAACACGTGGAAAATAATTATCAAAGAAAGTTCCCATCAGATTCTTACTTTACTGATCAAAATATTTCAAAAAGTTATCAGGAAATTATAAAAGATATATGAATAATGTAATTGTTTCAAATTGAATGTATTATAGAAGTATTTATATTATCAGCAAAGAGCGTAATTTTGAAATCACAAAGCTATAATTACAAAATTAATTTGATACTTAATTTAAATAAGTCAATAGGTCTCAAACTATGGCGCTAGTATTTTTGGGATATACAGTGACTTTATAATAGGGTACTTGAGCAGCTAGGATATCAGTAATATAAAATTTTTTAAAGTCAATTCCTACTTAGGTCAACAAAGAAATTTTTTATTTTAGTTACTTTTTATTAAATAATTACAATAACTATAAATATGTATATGCATGTGACAGAATCACAATATTAAGTGAAAAGAAAAAAAATTCCATCCATTTACAATCTTCGTCACTGACACGGTATTTATTCCTAAATTTATATCCTGCTAAATATCTTATATAAGAGAAATTTTTTTTCTCCCGTATCAAAGTAAAATTAATTATTTGAAAATCAAAAAAAAAAAAAATTAAAATTATGCTTCGACGAGATTCGATCCGAAGGCATGAAGATTCTACGCCCACTCTCCACCAAATTTGCCATTGCAAGACAAATGACATATTAGAAGCATTGACTTGTTTCTTAACTCATCCGGTAAATTAAATGGTTGGAATGCAGTTTCGTCCAACCACCCTTGGCGACAGAAATTATTTGGTGGTATTTTGTCAAATGTGGCTTCCCCGGATAGCTTCGAAGACTTAACGTTCGGCCAAAAAAAAAATCGCCAAGTTTGACATTTTTTGAAATCGCACCAAGCGGTTGGGCTAAACTGCCTTTTCCCCAATCAAATTTAATTAAATGAACTAATATTTGAAAAAACTGTATTAACATGAAGTGTCATCCTCTACAAGTTTAAAAAAAATGTATTTGTACTTGAGGGGATGAATAAAAAGTATTTTATTAACGATTGAAAATGTGAACAAGATATATATATATATATATATATATATATATATATATATATATATCTTGTGAGTGCTAATAAAAGGAATTTTAAAAAGTCACACTATCCAAAGATCGTGTGACTTACCATACAAAACACAAAATACCATACAAAATTCATAATATTCTCTATACGATATTAAATTACAAGCTGTATTTAATATCGTATCATTTTTGGAGCACAACGAGATAAACGCTTGACCAACCAGTGAATTATATAACTTCGAATAAAAAATAATGTCAAAACATGGAGCGTTATTTGTAGTAGTACAAAATATAGCAAAAAAAAAAAAAAAAATCTCATATTATTCTTTACAATTAAACAATTTTTGAATAAGTTGGCACAATCTGTTTAATGGGAAATTATTGATCAAAAACTTATTTTTCGTAACATATCTGAAGTACAAGAGAATCTGTAAAAATGAGGGTAACGACTTTTAACTGCTGCACTAGACCAACTTCGACTAAGCACGGAGGCAGCATGGACATTCGTACTTGGACAAAATATTAAAAACGTGTTTTATTCATTGCCAATACGTGTAGCAGCGGTTATATTCAACAACAAGGAAATACTCAATATTCATTTCATCTCTTCCCTGATTACGCAGAAGGTAATATTTTTAATCTTTTAAATTTTGTAGTATCGATTATCTCCAATAAAAATAATTTTATCATCTCTTATACTTCTTCGTTGTGCATTTTGAATGGCCAAAAGGTTTAATAATTTCTTTGAAGTTATGAGTAATAATATATCTTAATCTGATTGTCTTTGCTCTCTTCCTTTTGCAGGAAGAATTCAAAAAAACGTATTCAGAGATGAACGAAGAGGAACAAAAAGAACTAAAGGTGAGAAAGGATCAAAAAAGATCATTTTAAGATAATAATTCATTTAATCTACCCTTTCCCTTCAGTTTCCTTAAGTGGCCGCGGTTGCATAGATGTCATGGATTCGAATTTGTGGCCGACTGTTTTCAGTCAGTCGTGGGTTCGATTCTTGGCCTCTAAAGACCCATCGTGTAGTCAGGACTGATGCACGTTAAATCTGTCGAAGTCCAAAGTATTCCAATTGGCGTGATGTGGAAGTTAGGAGAGAGGGTGCCCGCTCAAGTTTCCTCCTCGTCACTTGACAAAATTCAAAATTACGAGGTGCGTCGTCAATAACCCTTTGTTTTGCTTCTGATTGCGACGTTAATAAACAATCAATTCATATAAAAGGTTCTATGAATACTGTAACACGCGTAGACAACACGCACAATTTTCATGAAACTATTTAGAAAGAAGTTTTCTGTGAAAACTTTTGAAATTAAAGGTACTCAATATGAAGTATTAATCAAAAATGCAAAACGTTTTTGTTAATACTTCTAGATGTATGTTCTTCATAAATTGAGAAGCACTGTTACTGAATAATAAACAGCTATTTTGATGTTGCTTCAAATCCGAGATTTCTGAAGATTCATATACTCAGAAATTATGCAGTACTTTAACATATAAAATTTAACAATATATTGCTGCTAAATGTTTGTATTAAAACGAATAATTTTTATAAAAATACCTTTAGACTCTAAATTCAGAATAAATTCAACGTATTTTGTAAATGAACACTCTAAGACAACAAAAATTGAAATGCAGCAACAAGAAATAATTCGAAAGTAATAAAACTCTGTAGAACTGATCTGCTTGAGAGAGAAAAAGAAAAGAATAAAATTTCAGCGGATAAATTCTAAGGATATGGCTATATAAAACCAACTAATAAATAAATGTTACATATAATCTGGTTTCTATACAAGTTGTAATCGATCTTTGCATAGAATCATAGAATTGGTAGGGTTTCTTGCCAAACTGTCTTCAGTTGTTGATTTAGATCGCCAAAATCTTAGTTTTATCAGAGGCACCTTCTCTCCAGACTCTATTTGTGTAAAAAGGTATTATTTGTTAAAATGTAATTCTTTGTTAAAAGGAAGTATACCGCGGAAAAACATCAACACAGAATAGATGAGAATATCTTAGATGTACCACCATGTTGTTAGAGCGTTTCGTACGACAATCAAAGGGATACGGTTATCAAATGAATTGTTACTCCTAATCATAATTCACAGCTATAGGTCATGGTCACTGATTCGCGACCGGCTTTGTTTCCGTCGCGTAACGGGTTCAAATCCTCATGCAGTCGAACCCGTGTAACGGGGTTGATATATGTAACATCTGGTCGAGATTCCTAGTCCTCCCTTAGCGCGATGGGAAAGGTTGGAGAGGGAGGCGCCAGCTCAGATTTCGTTCTAATCACTTAAACGAGGTTGAAAATTACGAGAACCGTCGTCAATAGCCCTCGAGTTGCAATTCAGTGCGATGTTAATAAGCAATTCCATAATTAACGGCTTAGTTATGAGTAAACGTTTCTTAATTATGCCAGGCGGTAAATCCTATATAATAATTTTAAAATCGAATTTATCTTAAGGTAAGACACTAAGTTGATTAAACGTTTTTGACAAAGTACTTCAAATTCCAAATGACTTGTCTTGTACTCTGCTGGTATACAACCCTTTGGTAAGTTTTTAGAAAGCCTAATTATAATCTTAGCATGATAAATAAGTCCTAATAAATTTTTTAGAGCTCTTTCAATTTTAAAATTGTTCAATACACAGGCAGAGAGGTATGAAAGCTAGATGAACTCTAAAACCCCCCCTCTCCTTATTTCAGTCAAATTGCTTAAACAATCTATGAGCTGGCACGCAAAGGAAATACTTAATTAATCTCGCTAATATTCTTCTAAATTATATAATTACCAATTAAATTTTCAAATGATGTTTTTAAAATTTTTGATAAAAATTTATGATAGAAGAATTAACAGTTTGTTAATTCTTAAATAAACATCACTTTAATCACTATTAAATTTGGAAAGTAAAGAGTTGTAGAGTCTCAAAAACTCTGCAATATATCTGTCTTTGGTAAAGTGATGTAATGTGTTTACTTGAGAATATCAAAAGAATAACTTTTACATGTATTCCATTTTATATGTTTTATCTCACAGGAGTGCCTCCAAAAAATAGTTGAAATAATTTCAAATGAAGTTGGAGAAATACCTGAAGGATGTGAAGGAAGAACTGAAGCCTGGTTTGATTCCTTAACAGCTTAATTGAAGTATTATTGAGATAAATATTTGAAACATTTATCACTCTCAGACGTACTCTAAATATTATAATAACGTGGTAACTAAAATGTGTTCAATTTGAGCCTGCTTGTTTTCTGGGAACATTAAGAAACAATTTTTTTTGTTGACTTTGTGTTGTAAAATCAATAAATTTTCATTTAAAATATTTAGTTTTTCTTTACATATATTTAACAAAACAACATTTATAATATTTAACAATATTTATAAACAACACTTATAGTATTTAACAATATTTATTAACAACATTTATAATATTTAACAATATTTATAAATAACATTTATAATATTTAACAACATTTATAATATTTAATAACATTTATAAACAGCATTTATTAACAACATTTTAAGACAACATTTATATTGTAATTTAATTTACAATTTACAGAAATATTTGAAGTACATCTTAATCTATGCTAAATAATCCAGATAGTGAGCAATAACAGTCGATAAATAATTTTAAGAATGCAAAGTAGATTTATATTAATCATGTTGTCAACATTTATTTCGATTCTTACTAACGAATTCTAATTTTATTGGTTTTAAGAATTAAAGATACTTAGAGGGATATATATATATATATATTTGTCCGGTGTAGGTTCTTAGTTTCATCTCTGAAGATTTAATTCACTACCAGATACATAATCAATCAATCCATCTTTAGTGGCTAAAGATTTCATTTATTTTTGACAGCCACACGACACACACAATTAATACAATATTTAAAATTCACAAACACTAAACTGTTGTTTCATGCAATTTTTGTTCGTCATGCTTATAGGTCGTAGCCGCCATTCTCCTCCCTCCATTGTTGTTCTGTTCTGTCTCTCCTTATATCGATGTCAGCGCCAACTATATATTTTCTTTTTTAGTCCGGCGAATCTTACACGCCCCTCCAACAGAAGCACATGCGTCATATTTAGTGACCAGGTGCTAAAAGAAAGAGGTTAGTCATACACTCACTAAAGAGTCCTAATTCTGAAACAAAATACCTAAATCTTAGTTGAGGAGAGTGCACTATCTGATTTAAAAACACATGAGGCACGACTTAAATATGATCATTAATGCACAAATATATAGAAAATAAGGCAATAAAATAAAGTTATATAATCATGAATATATAATAAGACTATTATTTTCACACTAATTTACTAAATATATACATAAATAGGAATATGCTTTAATACTGAAATAAGTACTACAAAGAACTCAGGTTAATCATCAAAAGGCAAGCGAGAGAGAGTGTCAGCATTGCCATGGTTTTTCCCTTTACGGTACATAATCCGTAAATCATAACTTTGCAAGGCTAGAGCCCAACGAGCTAATTTTGTACCATGTGGTAGTCCTTTGGTCGAAAATCTGAGAGGGTTGTGATCAGACACAACCTGTATTTGAGATCCGAAAATCCACCAGTCAAACTTTTTCAATGCACTTACAACGGCATAAGCGTCTTGCTCTATCGTGGATCAGTTCATTTGGCATTTGGATAATTTCTTACTGTAGAATGAAATTGGGTGTTCCATTCCATTTTTATCGTTCTGTGCAAGGCATGCACCGACTATAGTAGAAGAAGCATCTGTATACAGCTGAAATGGGTGGTTCAACACAGGGGTATAAAGAGTAGGCATTTCGATTAAGCTTTTCTTCAAACATTGGAAAGATTCTTCAGTTGTGTCGTCCCAAGGAATTTTATGTGGAATATTCTTATTAGTTTAAATTTGTCAAGGGCAAAACAATAGAAGAAGAGTTCTTAATATAATCAGGATAATAGCTTGATAAGTCAAGCAGTTCTCGTAACTGATTTTTGGTCGTTGGTCTCAATAACTTTGACATAGTTTTAACCGTTTGAGGATCCAGAGCATGTGTTTCAGAACCCACAACATGACTTAGAAATTTAACTTGGCCCTTTCCGAAATCACACTTCTCTAAACTGACAGTAAGTCCAACTTCTTTCGAAGTCTTAAAAACATTTCCCAAATGTTACAAGTGATCTGAGCATGTTTCTGAAAATACTGTTACATCATGCTGAAAATACAAGAAAAATTAGAAAATAAATCTCAACAGTGTAATTCTATACATATCGTTAACACAATCTCATTATTTTAGTGCACTTTCTAACGTAAATTAATTTGAAACAGCAACCTTAAGCCTATTTTTGTGATGTGATGTATGAATTTTAGATGATGACGTTATTTCAAAATTATTTTAAAGCTGAAAATTTTTTCCTTAAATGTCTTATTCTGTGAAATTTTATTGATTGCTGTAAATAAATATGCTTTCAGTGCCGTATGGTATTCTGCATTCTTCTCTGGTTTCACAAAAATTTACGTTTCGTTTGAAGGTAATTTCTAATTGTATTATTGCATGCATTTCCAGATGAAAACGAGTGGAACTTTCTTATATTCTAATTGTTATGTAAATTTACGATCGCTTAAGCGAATTTTTTTCTTTGCCGTATTTAATATTTATTCATACAATGATACATACATAAAAAAAGAGCTATTCCATGCTTTATTTTTTCACATGATTCTTGCGTGTAATTTTTTTTGGTCATTCTTTGTGTTGTAATGCATTTCATGTTGCTCATATATATATATATATATAATTAAAATTGCTATTCTTTAGTGCCATTCTTCAATTTTTATTCTATCTAATGTATATTCAATTTTATTTACTTACTATTTTTATTCATCTTCTCAACTTTATACACTCTTTTTTATTCATTATTATTATGATGTTGCTCCTGTAAACAAACTTAAACTAAATTATTCTATGCAAAGTTTTGTAAAAAACAGACTTAGCCACCAAAGGTTCTAATTTTTTTAAAATAATTGTTGAATTATTTAATTAATTTTTAGAATCAAAACAAACTATACAATTTTGAAGTGAATGATAATATTTTCTAAGGTATTAAAATTAAAAATTAGCGATACTTTATGAAACTGAATGTATATAAGCTAATGGTAAAAATTAATTAATTTTTGTGTATATTTTATTACAATCCAATTAAGAAATTTAGAAGAAAATTTTTAAGATATATTTTTAAAAATTAAGCTCATTACTGGTGAAAACAGCCATCAAGCATATGTGCAAAAACTTTTACACAAAATTTTGAAAAGTTTTGAGTAACCATTTTGTCGTTGACTAAAACAATGGCTGACTAAACAATTTGTTAGCTAATTAAACAAATAAGACATAGGGCAATTACAAATGCAATATACCGTTATTGAAACCGAAAATAATGTGCAGAGTAGGTTATTCTTTCTTCTTTAAAATTTGATCATTTTAATTGTTATAATCAATTAATATTACTTTTTTACAGATCAGATTATTTTAGTCTCTAAAGGGGTTATTGTGTTCACCAACGACAAAAGGGTCACCCGGGTACTTTTCAAAATTTTATCCTAAATGTTTATGCGTATATATATGTATGAGGCCTGCTTTCACCAGTATTGAACTTAATTTTCCAAAATATGCCATAATAGATTTCCCCTGAATTTTTTTGAAATAAATTTCTCCTGAATTTTGAAGCCCCGTGTGTGAACCTCATTTTTATTTATAGTCCTACATCTCCCAACATTTACTTGACAGCATTTGGTGGAAAAAGATCTCGAAACTGCAGCTCGATTTAAACATACATATTTCAAATTATTTTAAAGAGCTTTTGAAAAATGCATTGATAAATAAAAATGATTTTTATACTTCTTTAAGTGATGAAATGTTTTATCTTTATTAAATTCGAAAAGGTGCTCGTTTTTTTCAGGTATTAATGATTGATTATTTACATCGCTTTTTCAAGCAACACAAGGGCTGTTGGCTAAAGACTTCGGTCAAGTGACGAGGATGACACCTGAGCTGGTACCTCTCTGTCCAAATTTCTACACCACGCCAAAAAAGATCATTGAACTTCGACAAATATCACTTGTGTCATCCCTAATACATGGCATATCTTCAGTGGAAATCAGGAGCCGTATTTAAGGTTAGACGAAGACAACTTTGGATATGAGCTAGCGACCATGATTACTCGGTTTCCACGGCTACATATTTTCAGATATTAAGTTCTTAAGATAAATTTTAAAATTTCTATTAAAATTGTATATATTTTTGACACCAATAAAAATTTACAAATAAAGAATTATATCTTTTTTTTCTTCAAAAGTCCACTTCTTCATATAACATGAATCATAGTTTTTTGTGAAAAAAAATTTAGTTGGTTTTCAAATAAAGAACTTTTTTTTATTTTCCCACTTACAATGCATTGGTAGCATCAACTTTCCATGTCATTAATTAAGTTGTTAGACACTGGAATAGGAGGTAACATGCAGGCGCATAGAGCAACTCTTGTTGCAACTCATTAACCACCTCGGGGGAGGTTTTTATCCAGCCACCTGACAGCCGGGATAGTCCGAAAGATGTCCCATCGGCTTAAGGTTCAAAAGTTAAACTGACCATTCCATTTACCCAAGCATTGATCCTCAAGATATTTATCATCAAGCGTAGCTCGATGAGGTCAACCAAGGACATTCATTCGGATGAATTTGTCATCAATAGCATTGGCATGGTGGCAATATCAAACTCAAGAATTTATTCAGGGCACAAGTTAGCTGAAAAATGTGATTGCAGGTTAATTCCTCAACTCCGCTTACTAGTGAAGCGGAATCAAGGGAGGGGGGACTTATAAATTTTAATTTTCCTAATAATGAGCCAAAATTATAACGTTTAGAGCTAATAGTATCATTAAGTATAGTTTTAAAATTCTTCATACCAAAATATTTCTTGAAAATTCAGAGGTATAAGATTTCATTTAATTGTTTTTAAAAAAACACTAGAGCTTCACCTCAAGTTATTGTACAATTGCGATTGATTTTGAGTAAGTTTTCATTAAAAAGAAGGAAAAAGAAAATTTTGAGAGTCACATAAGGAACTAAATCTTATTTGTAGAAGATGTACAACTCATCGTCATAAAAAATAACTTCAATCTCACCAGAGAAAAAAGAAGGAATGCTTCACAGCTAACTTTACTTTCAACTGAAAATGGGATCCAATTACGTTTTAATAATCATTCAAGTACTATCTTGGGCAAGCTTCTACTAGTGATTTGAGTACCATCAAGATTAAAATAAAAATTAATCTTATCAATTTTTAAAAAACACACGCATAGTTAAAAATATGAATAAAATTAAGAACACGATTATTCTTAATTACTCCCGACAAAGTTTACCTCCATGAGTGTAAAAGGTATTATTTATTGCTCTAATCATATGGAGAAATATTTAAATAACTGAAACTTAATATAAAATATAATTAAACATTAAGGAATGGAGAGGGCTTTATGTAGTTATAATTATTAGATGAAGAAGATGGGAAAGAGAAGGTATATATATATATATATATGTGTGTGTGTGTGTGTGTGTGAGAGAGAGAGAGAGAGAGAGTGTGTGCAATATGATCCTTAATAGACGTGTAAAAATATATTTATGATTCAGAGATATAATGAGAAAACTTATGTTCAATTTAGTCTATTTATTCATTTTGATGACATAGAGAGGCAATAAATATGCATTATTAAAATGGATAATTCATGAGACGCTGCTCCGCAGTCTCGATTATAATAGAAGAGAGAGAATTTTACCATAACTTTGAATTTATTGCAGATTTCTGCTAATCACGTGGTAACTCATGTGGTATAAGATGAAGAGTTTCTAAGGGACTTTAATGACGCTCATCAGTCTAATAGATATTATTTACGACAGATTTATGACAATGTTAAAATTGATTCAAAAGAATTTTTGAGCGTGTGATCACATAAATTAAAGGATAATTCGGAATCGTCTCAGCAAATAAGCAAACGTAAATTCATCTCTTATGATACAATTTTCACGATTTAAGATTCTACTGTAAAAGTTTCTAGCAAGTTAAGCTATGAATTTTTCATTATTCATATGTTTAAATATTTATGGACAACTGAGGAGGTATAATAATTTTGCAATCGACCTGTTATATTAGTTTAAGCTTGAATAAGTACTAGATGCAGCAGCGGCGTAGAAGCTATCGCTAAACGTTCAACAAGTGAAAAGTTGGTGGATGGTGCTGTGTTTCGCATTGAGGCCAAACTGGGGATTCTAGGAGTTTTGCGTTAGGGTGATCTAAATTTTATAAAGTAGAATATAATTAAAAACTTTGGAAATATATTTTAAAAGGTTTTTATAGGTCTAAATTTATCAGATTAACGTGATTTTGGTTTCGTTTGGTCCTCCAATCTGTGGTTGTGGTGAATAAGTATTCATATTCGACTCTTGTGCCGTAACTCAGTCAATTGCAACTAACTCTAAAAATCAATAACGTACGCAAGGATACACCAGTCAAGTCTCACACAACTATTTATTTATCAACTTTCTAATATAATGTCTTAGGAATACTTGCTATCCAAGTTAAAATCTTAGATACATTCTCCCGTTCAACTAATACCGAATTAAGGGTGTCTTGCACAAAACTTACCAGTTGAAGTTGGCTTGATTCCTTGACTTTATTACGATCACTATCACCCGTAGCAATTCTAGATCTCGTCTACCCACTATAAGGCATAAACTCAACGCTAGCGACACTCGACCTTAATCGTTTAAATTTTACTTTGCTTATATTCTTTCCTATCTAAACAATTTTACTTTATTTCTACCTGTTTCTAATCTTCCTAATAACCTTTCATTTCGGTTAGGAAGAAATTGTTATTTCCAGCAATCAATCTTAATTGAAGTCCCCAAGGTTAGTGAAGAGAAAACCGCGAATAGCCCAACGTCACAAGGATATTACTTTTTTGCGTTTATTTTCTGACTATAAGAGTATAGTAAATATTTATTGATATTTTTTTTTTATCAGTTAAGGTATTCTATTTAATGTTAAATCTTTTCAAACGGATTATTGCGAATGCCACTGTTATCGATGACTTTCTATTGTTTATTCTTTGCACAATATTAATTATTTTAATAGGTAGAAATTAGAGGGAGGATATTGCGATGAGTTAATAGATTTCTTAGAAACTTTTGCACTAATGTCTTAGTTCTTCTCCATGATAATCATCATTAGATTCAGTATTTCCCTGGAATGAATGTTTCAAGGTATGAGTGAATAAGTAAGTATTGCTTATGGATGAATGAAATAAACCATTGGTACCTATAAAAGAGATGGTAGCATATTTTTGTGAGTTTCCTGTTCGTATTAAAATGGATTTGTTACTCCTCGTTGAATTCTTTAAAAAGGGTTTCGAATTTTATGGTCTTATGTCCCCTAATATCATTTGTTATTTCAATTTGAAGTCTTTTGAGTTCTATTTTATGGAGGGAAGAATATTGGTACCGTTGCAATATTTTTTTCATTCCATTTTTATCGCGGATCAAGTTATATACAGGAATGGGAGTTATACGCGGAGGTTATTAATCGCTTTAGTTTAACTGGCAGATTTAATGTCGTTTTAATAGTGAAGTTGAAGATATCAATAGCATTTATCAAAGTTATGAATGTGGAAGGAGAGACAATTGTAGCTATTACTTTTCCAGTTAGTATCAAGTTAGTTTAGTAAAAGGTTAGATAGTTAATCAGTTAGATAGCATAAGGAATAATAAGTATTAGTGAGAGCGGCATAGGAGTGGAGAAAATTTGTTAAAAAGGCATCTGTAGTTAAAGGATTATGATCACTACTAATGCTTTTAATGTATTCTATGCTATTAGCTGGGATATTTTTAGAATAGCAAAAGCAATTACTGAGAGGGAGGGATATTTAAATAGAAAGTAAGTGGGGATATGGGGTGTTGCCAATGAATAACTATTAATAATTTCTTAAATCATTAATATTGTTGCCTTATCTGCTTGATCAGTCACGATTCTAGTAGGGATGCTACTCTCTCAGTACTTTGATTTCAGTTAAGTTTTGGATATTTTACAGGTAGGAAGCAGGGTCATGATTTTACAAGAAATGTGTATTCCAAGTGACACGATGGTTTATTATATATGAAAATGAACAATGAAAAATAAATTTAACAAACATTAGCCTTTTTTTTAAAAAAAAAGTTTATATATTTTTTTCTTTTTAAAAAGGAGATTAAGGGAAGTTTTTCTTTAAAAATATATTGTATCAAACAAACAAAATTCTGTCTTCTTTTACAGAAGAAGAATATATCAGCACAGATGTCATCATCATAATTGGATCTCGATCCAGAATTGCGAGATTCCTCACCAATACTCTAGTGCAGGGGTCTCCAAACTTTCCAGCCTTAGGGCCATATTGATTACTCCAGTAAATTCCAAGGGCCAAAACCATATTATCATTCATTGTTGCCGGTGGTAAAAAGTTGAATCAGTCCACTAATGGTGTAAAATATGATTACTTTTTTGCCAGATGCCTCTAGCGACGGGAACGCTTTAATTTTATGCCTCTAGCGACGGGGACGATACTCATTTAATTTCTGCCAGATGCCTCTAGCGACGGGGAAGCTGATGTATTTTCCGTATCGTATGGGTATCCGTTATAATGGGGTACCCGCATCGTATCGCCATAGTAATCATTGATTACAAAAGTAATGAAATACACAAGTAATCATTGATTACTTTTTTCTTCAGTAATCGTTACTTCGGTTCCTAACGAGTAACGAGTACTCAAGTAACGAATGAGTATTTTTTTTACATGAAAAAAAGAGTCCGAAAAAGTACGCCACGTTTAAAAAAGGCTGCAAATCGGACTAAAGTCCGCAAAATGGCAACAATGCATATTATTAATTTTCCTGTCATTATCTGTAATTTCTAGATTAGTCGTAGAGTACGAGCGAGCCATGAGGAGTAACGTGACAGGACATCTGGTGGACACAAGCGGAAATAGGTAGTACCTTCTATCGCTAACAGATAGCGCTAATAGCACTTACAGAATAATCTCGTTGGTTCGAGAAAGTTCTGGTGTCTTCCACTCACTTCTAGATGGCAGTAAGTGGAATATAAACTGCTGTTTGTAGAAAATGCAACACCATGAAGGAATCATCAGAATCAAATGAAATTCGCAGCAAATGTCAATTATAGGATATTATGCAAATTAATAAAGTTTCAGAGCCATCGCGCGTGCGCGGCGCGCGCAGCGCCCTCTGAATTGATGCTGAAAGCGTATAAATAAAGTGCTGTAGCGGGACGTTGAAAAAAGTCTATGATTATTTGTTAGTGGCAAACGTTTAGTGAGACCTGAGTATGCCTCCACGACGGAAGAATAAGAAATTCAAGCAACTTACGGAGTTTGAACGAGGGAGGATAATCGGCCTTCGAGAAGGAGGATTTTCCTATCGCGCAATAGCAGCTCGTATGCAGCGGAACAGTTCCACAGTGATGCGAGTTTGGAAGCAGTGGACCGACGAGCACCGAACAACTCGAAAAACAGGCACTGGACGACAGAAGGTGACGTCAGAGCGCGATGATCGACACCTGCTCCGCATGGCGGTGAATGATCGCACAGCTTCCTCCAGGCAGCTGGCAGCACGTTGGTCTACTGCTACAGGTGTACAATTGTCGGCTTCGTCAATTCGTCGTCGTCTGCTGCGCCGTGGATTGCGTGCAAGGGTGCCTTTATACAGGATTCCCCTCACGGCGAATCATCGACGGCTGCGTCGGCAGTGGGCTCTTGAGCACAGAGACAGGCGAGCTGATTGGCACCAAGTTGTCTTTTCAGATGAATCACGCTTCAATTTGTGGACCCATGATGGCCGTGTTCGTGTTAGACGTTATGCCGGTCAACGCTGCCTTCCTGAGTGTATTATTGAACGACATAGTGGTCGAACACCCGGAGTTATGGTCTGGGGTGCGATTTCGTATCATGGACGATCCAATTTGATACGAATTGAGGGTAATCTCAATAGCAACAGGTACGTCCGTGAAGTGCTACAGCCCGAAGTCGTTCCTTTCCTTCAAGGCATCCCTGGAGCTATCTTTCAGCAGGATAATGCACGCCCACATGTTGCGCGGACTGTTCGAGACTTCTGTTCAGCACAACGCATGCAACTTCTTCCTTGGCCTGCTTATTCACCGGATATGTCGCCTATTGAGCACGTGTGGGATATGGTTGGTCGGCGTCTCGCTCGTGATCCGCGTCCTGCAGTTTCCAAAGACGAACTTTGGTTGCGCATACAAGCGATATGGAATTCTCTTCCTCAAGCAGATATTCAACATCTGTTTGACTCCATGCCACGTCGTATAGCAGCACTTATTGCAGCGCATGGTGGCTGCACCAAATACTGATTTCGGACGCTTAATTTGTTTCTTTTGTTTTGAAAATTTCATCATTTATTTGTAGCAGTACAAGTCGTTTCTGCATTAAATTTCATTTGATTCTGATGATTCTTTCATGGTGTTGCATTTTCTACAAACAGCAGTATATAAGAAGGCTAGTGGCGCAACCACAAGTCAGTTCCTATGACACTGCTGTGAAATAAAATAGTGCGTACCTCCTTAAAACGTGTTTGTGCGTGTTTAAGTTTAAGACATCTTTGTAACAATATTTTGATTTGAATTGTTGCTTTTGTGTGTGATTTAGTAGAATGGAAAAGAAGCGAAAAATTGATAGTGAATGCAGAAAATTCAAAGATCAGTGGAACATTCAGTATTTCGTAATTGAGTCCAGTAACAAGGCGCTATGTTTGATTTGTAATGAAAGCATAGCCGTTCTCAAAGAATATAACATTAAACGTCATTATGAAGCAAAACATTTTCAAAATTACTCAAAATATACAGGAAGTTTGCGGACAGAAAAATTCGAAGCTATGAAGCTCGGATTGAAATCGCAGCAATCTTTATTTACAAAACTCAAAACTGAACACGAGGCTGCAACTCATGCCAGCTTTCGTGTGGCTCTTGAAATTGCAAAACGTGGAAAACCATTCACCGATGGAGAAATGGTCAAAGAATGCATAATCGCAGTAGCCGAAGAAATGTGCCCTGAAAAGGTAAATTTATTAAAAACTGTCAGTATGTCAGCAAACACTGTGGCTCGAAGGGTAGAAGACATCGCTGAAAATATATCCTCTCAACTGTTCAACAAAAATGGACATGTTGAGTGGTTTTCTTTGGCCTTGGATGAGTCAACGGATGTGTCAGATACTGCTCAGGTGTTGATTTATATTCGAGGAGTAGATAAAAGCTATGAAGTGCATGAAGAACTTCTTGATATGTATAGTATTCATGGCACAACTACTGGTTCAGATATTTTTAAAGGAGTTGAAATGGCCATTAACCAAAAGAACCTTCGATGGAAAAACTTGAAATGTATTACAACTGATGGAGGCAAAAACATGAGTGGGAAAGATAAAGGAGTGGTCGCTCTTGTGTCAAAGGCTGTAGAAAATGACGGTGGTTCAAAACCGATAGTCTTACATTGTATCATTCATCAACAGTCTTTGTGCGGAAAATGTTTGGATATGTCTGAAGTTCTGAAACCAGTCATATCAACTGTTAATTTTATCAGATCTTTTGGGCTGAATCACCGACAATTCGTGCAATTTATTGAAGAGATTGGAGAAAATGACTTACCTTATCATACTGCCGTACGTTGGCTTAGTTGTGGGAAAGTCCTTCAGCGCTTTTTTGAACTTCGAGCAGTGATCGAAATTTTTTTGAATGAAAAGCATCGCCCTCTTACTGAATTGCAAAACAACGCATGGCTGTGGAAGTTAGCATTCTATGTTGATTTGACAAAACATGTGAACGAACTGAATTTGAGATTGCAAGGAGAAAACCAGCATCTTCCTGATTTATACACTAATATCAAATCATTCCGGAAGAAATTGATACTGTTTCAATCACAACTACGAAGTAAATGTTTTTCACATTTTAAAACATGTGAAATATTCAGCCACACCACTGAGACCGAGTTTCCTATCGATTTTGCAATCGAAACTTTGAGTGCTTTGAAAATAAATTTTGATACTCGTTTCTCGGACTTTGATGCCATTGCGAATCAAATTAAGATTTTTCAGAATCCTTTTGATACTGACATTGAAACCCTAGCCCCGGAACTTCAAATGGAAATGATTGATCTACAGTGCAGTGATATAATTAAGAACAAATATCAAAACTTATCTTTGTTGGAATTTTATAAGTGTCTTCCACTGACACAATTTGATAATTTGCATAAATTTGCTCGTGGGCTGTTTTCTGTTTTTGGTACTACTTATTTGTGTGAGAAGACCTTTTCCAAAATGAAGTACACAAAAAATGTTTACAGATCTAAATTAACTGATGAGCATCTTAAATCTCTTTTAATAATTGGTACATGTAAAATTAGTCCACAACTACAAACTATTGTCAGTGGAAAATCTCAATTACATAAATCTCATTAGTATTTCATATGTCATTATGCTTGTTATAAGTTATTTTTTCATTTAAAATGTTAAAAAAATGTTAGTTGGATTCATTTCAATAATTTGTTAGTTAGTATATAGTAACCTACAACAATGTTATGAGTAGTTAGCCCATGACCATATCAATGTAGATGTCATATTAATAATTATTCAACATAAAAATAGATTACTTCAGTAAACTAAATTTAATTTGCTATAAAAAATAAATATGTTCTCTAGAAGGAGTTTTCTTTCAAGTATGCTAGCTCTCCGCGGGCCGGACAAAATCTGTCCGCGGGCCGGATGTGGCCCTCGGGCCGTAGTTTGGAGACCCCTGCTCTAGTGTAACGCGTGTTGCTCAAGTATAACGTGAATTTAAGCTTACAAATTTACAAGAAGCTGCTATTTGATTTATTATATAGAAATGCTGCTTGGCAATATATTTTTTTAATATTTAATATCTTATTTATGCGATGTTTCTATCACTGCATTGTAGTATGTATATTTACGTTTCTTTCTAACCTTTAAAGATGCAATTAATTTCATTTTGCTAATTAAATAGTCACATAAAATAGCTAAAAAGTAGGATTACGTATAAATAAAAGAGTAAAATTTACAAATATTAAATTTTCTTTGAATACAAGGGCTTGACTGTAAGTGTTAACATCATTTCATTGGATCTTAAATAATTTATTGCAAAAGTATTAAATCTTACATTTCTTCTATATAACATTCCCTTGTATCAAACTTCTGCGAGCTTATGGAAGACGTAATTTACCATCGAAATGTTCATTTCTACATATATCACTAACGATTGCATTAATTTACAATTTATCGTTTTCTCATCCAGCGGTCACATGTAGCATTAATACTAGAATATTCTCATACTTTTCATCACCGGTGGCGCACCAGAACTGTGATATCACATGTAGTAGAACTATATGCATTGTCATAGAAAATGATGGGATTAGTTTCCAACAATAGCAGTTACATACCCTATCGATAAGGTGTTGAGTCTTACGAGTCATCTCAAATTAAAACAGAAACGTTTACTGAAATGAATACGAGTTCGTTATTGGCATATGTGATTTATCAACAACATATAAGCAACAATTTAAAGTAGGAATTTGAGAAATAACATTACAAGATGAATAACTTTAAGTTCCATTTAACAACCGCCTTCTTAAAGCAAATCGTACCAATTTGGCTTCTATCAAAGACTTGAATATCAACGATACTAACCATTGAAATTTGCAATACAAACATAAGTAAAGAATGAGTGCAGTTTCAATTACGATAAAGCCCAATTTGTTCAATTTCGACCCCGATGAAAACATAATATACTCCAAAATCATCTGTGGTTACTGGAAGACGAGAGACATTACCGATTGTTCGCATAACTTTTTTTTTTTTCAAAATCTCTCTAATTTTATGATTTCATGACCCAAAAAGCCTTTGAGACACGACCAATGTTCCCTTGTAGAAGAGAAGATCTAGGATCATGCAGAAGGACCAAATCACCTACCTAAGACATGATGTAGATGATATCCACTACATGAGCGAGTTTGCAACTGATGCATATGTCCCTTAGACCATCTGTCTCTAAAATGAGGATGAAGGCTTAAGTGAGATTCCATCTTTTTGAACAGGGCATGTTAAAGTAAGCAGAAAAAGGATCTGGAACTTCTCGAATTGGAGGTCCGATAAGAAAGTGTCCACGTGTCAATCTGATGGATCAGATGAAAGTGAGGTGATTGGCCGAAATTTTAACCACAATTTTTGTATTATAATTTCAGCTAATTTAACACATGATGTAATAAATCTAATTGGGTCATAAGTTTTAGATCTATTAGCAACAATTGTCTTTTTGTACTGTTTTGTAGTATGTATACCCATACAGTGGTATCACTAGGTACAAAATAGTTACGCACCAATATTAATTAATAATAATTATTCTTATTTAATTAAAAATTTGTTTGAAAGTGAAACAAAAAGTATCAGTCTTATTTTTGTATCATTGAAAAATCCAATATTTCAAAAAAAAAAAAAATATTCTTTGTAGAATAATACTTTCTTCCTGGTGCGAAAAGCACACACAAAGATTAGATTTTAACCGGATATACAAAAATTTTTATGACGCTCAAAAATCACACGCATAAATAACAATAGTATTTTTCACAGCCTTACAAAATACATGATCTCATTGCAGTTTTACCTTTATAAGCTATGTAAACAGAAATTTGAAAACAGAAAATGCATTAAAAATTGACAATAAATCTCTCTTGGAAAAACTTTGGAACGGAATAGCAAGGTGAAAAAACATTTGAGTAACTTCCTATTTATTGTTGTTGACGTGACAATCTGCAATATTTCGCAAAAGTTATACTTAAAAAAAGAAAGAAAGAAATATATTCTTTATTACGAAAAAGTGTACATTATTGTTTATTAAGCACAAGTTCCTTAAAAAAACCAGCACACGTTTCCACTATAAAAATATCCAACAAATGCGTTTTATTTCATACATAAATTTTCTGCTCGATAAATAGTTACTCACGAAAGTATTTTTACGGGAATCAGAATGAAAGTCTCATTTCCCCTCTTTCTGACGACGGTCTGGGTCTTTTTCTCAGGTTGTGCACGAGCTGAGAACTGTCGAGAATTCGCAAAAAGAGAGGTAATTCCAATAGTAATAGGTAAGTGTAAAATATTTCTGAAGTATTAAGTTTTATATTTTTCTTCTATATACACACTTCTTTCTATTAAGCTATTTTGAAGAATTATTTTTCTTCAATAATACTAATTTTTCTGTTAAGTTATTTTGAAGAATCCCTTTTTTCAATAATACTCGTACTTTTTCTATTGAGTTATTCTGAAGAATTATTTTTCTTCATAATAGAATAACTCGAAATAATTATTTTTCAGTTAAAAATTGCTTAGATCCACATAGGTATCAATAACAAAAAATTTCTCATGTGAACTAATTTTTTTTAAATAGGTTATTGGATTAAGATGTTTATATTATTATGCGTAACACAATAAAACAAAGTTTTAGTAATAAGTAAAAATAATGAGCTAAATCCATGCATACGAAAAAAATACATTAACAGACTTAAAGTTGTTTCGTTGCTCACATTAAGAAGGGTATCTGTATTCATCCATTTAAAATGTTCACTTTAAGAAATTTTCCTTCATTCTCAAATATTCTATATAAACACCATTCTAATTCATTACAGCTGCATGTTTAGAAAATTTAGCAGTTATCAATTTTAGGTCTCTACGTATCTCTAGTATGCTCATAGATGTAGCTAAAAGGAAATATTATGAGAAGTGCAAGTTCAGATATGTGTCAAAAGCAGGAGATAAAATTCCATTTCCTCCAACAATAACTGACGTCAATTTAACTTAATCCTTATTGAATTTGAATTCAGGAATAATTATTTACTCATGAATAAATTTAGTTACAGCTTGCATTTAATTTCCTCTTCCATTAAATTTGATTTCTGTTTCAATTACTTTCAGTAAAGACTTACTTTATGGATTAAAAGATTTGAAAATTAATTACTTAAATAAAGAATTACATTTAGTTTTCGATCAGTTTCGTATGAATGTTTTGCTCTTACAGAACTCTAGATTAATTTAAGTTAATCAAATATGTCCCAAATGTATTTCATATTAGGGTGTAGAAGAAACTGTTTCATGTCATCTACTTCTGCTGAGGATTACAATTTATATAAACTTGTGTTTCATGTTTACTTCATGAATTCAACAAAATCTTTAGAATAAAGAAAAATTTTAGCGGACACGTTTCCAAAATGATGCAGTGTCATGTATTGATTTGAGGGAAAAAAAAATTTAACGTTGTATAAAACTACAGGGCGCAGACATCTTGTAAAGACATGTATCATTAAACCCCTTTAAAACTTCAGAAACTTTTTTTTGCATTCAAAGTTAAAATATCAATAGCTATCTGTCAATATTTTTTTATAATACAGATTCGATCGTAAACGTTTTTGAAATTCTGTACAAATGACATGTATTACATCAGATATATCACTGTAATATTTTGGTTTGGTGTTGTTAAGCTCAAAGCATCATAATTTGTATACTTAAACACATTACGCTTGTTATTATCCACACAGATATATTCTAACGGTAAAATAAAAGTCAGGAATTTTGGACAGGGAACTGAGTGATGCTTTCGGCCTATGACGCAAAAACTAGATTTAACTTAGCAGCAACAAAGAATTGTTTAAACTATGACGATAATTTTGAAATCAGATTCAAAATGATTTGTAACAATATAATATACTATTAAGATTACGATAAAATGTGAATAAAGTGTAACGATGTTTATGAAACGCTGGATAATCAATTTGAACAAGTAGTGTACGTTTATATTATATTACTGGAAGGACCCTCAGGAGTACTTTCGCCGAACAATAGATGTATCTGTACGTCCTATGCAAAAGCGAGTTTATTTGGCTCTTCATGTTAGAACAATAGACACTGCTCGAATAATGGGCTTAACTGAGTTAAGTTAGTGATTTGTAGACTACGCGTTGCTAGCTCTTGTGAGTTCGACACCAATCGTAAAGCACAGTCAGCAAGATCATTTCTTAAAATATCTACCCTTATCCAATAAAATATTATCTTTTTGATACCGTCCGAAGCAGTATGTTGATGCAGAGTGGACGAGCCAAGGCTGGTCTGATGTACAAGGACACTATTGACTGATGAGGTAAGAGGGTGGCAAGGCTTTCTTCAAGTATGCCTTCTTTAATGTCCTCAGGGGAACTGATTAAGCTTTGGTTCTTGTTTTGTATGACGAGATCAAGAATTTCATCTTTTAATAACCGACCATTCTGGGATAAGACGTATTTAAATGTTTTTTGTACACTTTAGGTATATTAAAACCACTGCTGCATAGACACGACACGCGGTTTCAGAGATATGAGACACCTTAGGTGGACACTGATTGTAAAATTCTTTTACAAGACACTCAGATTGTCAATTTTGATAGATTAGTTACGATACTTGTCGGTGTCGATTATTTTTAGTGTACATAAAATGGCAACAGCTTCAACAGCACAAATGCTACAAGAAGTGTCTAGACCGAACTATACTAGACATAATTGAAAATAACATTAGAGCCGACGTATTTAATTACTTTCGACTCGTCTTTATTAATTGACATGTTTTCCAATTATTGACAGCGGTGAATTACAAATATTCGTTGAGCATATTAATGGGGTAAAATATTAAATGAGCGAATTAAGAAGCATGGGACAAGAATGTGACCATCTAAGAATCAAATATGTCGAGGAGGGAGTTTACAATAAGATTCACATTGGATTGATAATATGCAAAAAGAAGAGCTGGACTATGTTTTATTTGCAATCATCGACTCAAAATAGATTGGGGAATCATTCAGACGGACAGACATGTGATGGTTGAATAGCGTCTTCGAGTTATCGCGTACTCTCAAAATGAATTAGGAAGAATGACGGAAAAAACATCCAGATGGAGTAGCGCAGAGCGAAAAGTCGAATGCGAAGAAAAAATTATAGGAAAGGAATAATGAAAAGAGCCAAACAGCAAATGAAAAGGCGCGTCATAAGACAATTGGAACAAAGAGTGAACGAATGAATGAAAAACAAATTTTAACATCTGCAGGAGTACTAAAAAATGGAGGATCAGTGATACAACTGTATAAACAATCGCGTGAAGTTTCAATTTATATTTGTTTTTGAATTTTAAACTTTTTTCTTACATTTTCGTATATATATATATATATATATATATATATATATATATATATATATATGTATGTATGTTATTTTATTATGGGGGGATATTACCGTAGGTCGCATCTCGTTCGCTAGAGTACATTCTCAATTGTGTTCACTGTGATATATGCGTTCAAAGCGTCATCTATCTTTTAGAACGATACTTAGGATCGGACTTCAATACGCGGTTTATTTGAAAAACAGCGTAAATAAATTCCAGTTCAGGAATATTTATCATTATGTAGCATTCTATTTGGTTTATTTATTAGTACCATGTTGTTAAGATAAACTTAATTAAATACGATTACGCGATATTACAATTTTTTTCTGATTGCCTCTAAGTTACCACTCTGCTGCTAATTGGAAGTATATATAGAATAATTAATAATCTTACTTTATAATTTTCAGTTTTTTCAATATAGTTAAAATATATCATATTTTGGTGATTTTTGTTTTAAAAATGATTTTCGTATTCGTATTCTTTAATTTCAAAATTTAATACCAATTAACATTTTTCATCCATAGATGTAAGAGGTAGAGAAGGCGCTCCTGCTTGCTCACAAACAGATCAGGTATGTGTTGAGATTCGTTTTATTCTTAACTTTTACTCACACTTTTCCCTTCTTTCTCTTCCTGATTAGTTATTCTTTGCTTTAATTACAGCAATAATTTTGAAACTCTTTTTAACCATCTATTTATAAACAAACATTACAAAATTATTTATTTAGATTTTTAATTATTTATTAGATTTATATATTCATTATTATTATTATTTTGGTTATTTAGGGCATTTGTGAAACAGTTGAAAGCAAATATAACACTCAAAAAATGTTTGTTTACACTTTTTTGATTACAATAGATATATGAAAGATTAGAATGCTAAAAATATGTTATTTTTTTTATCTCTTATATTAAATAATGTTTCTTATGAGTTATTTAAAGTTGGAAAGTTTTAAATCAAGAAGAATTTCTTTTTAGTTAAGGTTTCATTATTATGTCTTATATTAAAAAAACGGAAATGTTCCTTCCATACATAAATAGTTTCATTAAAATCAGTTCAATAATTACAAAAATTTCGTCTATCTACAATTGTTTTTACATAATATTATCCTTACA
>BMAW01078612.1:0-13808 GCA_019974015.1 Nephila pilipes | reverse complement strand
TTCACATTTCTAACACGGGTACTTTTTGAACCACCCTCGTAAAAAAAATTTGATATTGAAATTTAATAAAATTCGGATACAGAAGTAGATGAAGACCCAATTATTGATACTTTTCTCTTCTATCTGATTCTACAGGAAAAGCCTTTGATCGGTTTCTAAGCACTTTTAATTGAAAACTACTCAGGAAATGTGTGGGAGAAATCAGCTTTGCTACAGAGTTTATGTCGCAAGATTTACATTAAGCGCAATTACGAAGCAACTTTAAGCCGTAGTTTAATTGGTAATGTTGGTCGTTCATTACCTGTAAGTGGGCGTTTGTGAAGGTCACTAACGCGATACTAATTAAGAATGCATATTACTCAACAGCGAAATTTGAATACTCAAATACGCTTGTATGAGATTGTGCAACATACAAGTACATTGTATGTTGACTTCAATATATTTGGGATTTAACGATAAAAACTAAAGGAAAGAAGCACAAAAATATAAGATGTGTTTAATTCTTATAAAATTATCTGGGAAATGTGTTTCATAGAATTACATTAATAATGTTGCGATGACAAGGTTTCCAACTGTACACTTGCATTTAATGCTTTACTTGAATGTTTGTATTTATTTACATTTAATGATAGTTTATATATATATATTTATTTATTGTTGTAATTATATATAATACTTTTTATGTTTACATTTATTTATATTTGCATTTAATAATGGTAGTTTTTATTTACATTTATTTATATTTATATATAATATTTTTTTTATATATTAGGTTTCTTTATATTTCCATTTAATATTGTTTTATATTTACCTTTATTTATACTTATAATTAATACTCTTTTATAGATTTCCATTCAGTACATTTATTTGCATTTTATTATTTTGTTTCGAATAAACGTTAATTTATCACACAGTTTAAGAAAAAGAAATTAGTCAACATATACCAAAGAATAATTAAATAATAAAATGCAAATGCCACAAAAAAAAGTAGTAAAAAGTTAAGAAAATTCAGATTATTTTTAAAAATTGTTTTTGAAACAAGAATATTTTTATAATTTCAAATGCATAAATTTCTTCCCAGGTCCTACATTTTCAGTTATTTTTCTATAACGATGCTATATTTTGTCATCATCATAAAGTAGAACGTTTATTGTAAATAAAGTTAAAAAAAAATATTTCAACGTAAGTCTAATTCATTTCGAGGACAAAATTAAATATTTAACTTGATCTTTGTACAAAAGCAATGCATACATTATTTTAAGAGTTATGATAGTGATTTATGGGCTTTATCTCTCTTAGAGAATTGGTTTCAGACGATTCCAAACAGTTAGAACTTTTATTGTATTTTAAATTATTCACAAATTAAATATATCAGATATCTTAGAAAATTCGGGATCTAAAACTCAAGCGAGAAACCGTCCTGTATACTCAAAAGGAAATTTTTTCCTCCAAAGAAGAACATTCAAACCTGTTAATTCGCGGTTATACTATTACTCTCTTTTTATGAGTTTCTGGTTAATATTCTTTTTTTTAATGACGTCAAGATTTCCTGTTAAGAGAAGACAGTAATACTTTTTTTTCCTTTTCTATTTAATACATCGTCGAATAAACATGCTATGGAATTCCAATCTGCAATAGCAAACTTATTTTCCGAATGAGAAATATTAGGAACATGTGAAAGAAATAAGTCAAAAAGAGCTTGCGCACTTGAAAATGAACAAAAACCAAGACCAAGGGTAGAGTAGAAAATTTATTACGAAGTCAGAACTAAAAGAAATAAACCAATGAAAGAGATGCAGAAAGGGAAACATTAAAAACCATTTAAAAATAGACGACCAGAGACCTGACCCGCCAAGAAGGGCGGCGGGGGGGGGGGGGCAATCACTAACTTTGGAAGAAACGTGGCACCGAAATAAAATCTGAGAAAAAGATACCGAAAATCTGAGATAGCAGATAGATCTTTAAGCAGAATTCCGAAACGCTTGAAAGTTTAACATCGAGCAACATTCTTATAACAAAAAAGCTTTTCAAATGAAGAAGCGGCGAAGTAAAAAGAATGGGATACAAAGAAAATAAAAAAGAGTGAGGAAAGTTCGTATTCTGATTGGTTGCAGCAAGAGAGAGGGCGAAAACGAACACAAGTCCCCTGATCGTAAAATGAAGACAGGGAGTTTCGCAACCAAAGAAGAAAAATAAAAATCCAAATAAGCGGAGATGAACAAAAGGTTGTCTTTTTGAGACGCATCTTTTGAAAGTTTGGGGCGAAGAGAGTGTCAATCATTTCAAACATTTTTATTTGTCTCTTTTGCATTGAATATGAATCACCATTTCTCGGAAAGTGATAGGTTCCAGTTTGGATTTTTTTTTTGTTTTTTTTTTTTTTTTTGTTTTTTGTTTTTTGTTTTTGTTTTTGTAAGAGACTATTTTCAAGATCTCATGCTCAGTGGCATTAGCTGTACATTCAATCATTTTTGTTGATCAAATTTTAAGAGTTATAAAGATTATTTTCTTGTTTAAGTGATATCCGTAATAAATAAAAATAATGTCGAAAGAGAGTAAACGTGACATAGAAAATTCATACAGATGTTGGAATTTATGGTATGGCTCAGTTTATATTAAAACTGTAACTAGCGGCTTAGTAATCACAGATTTCGGATACCATTACCTGAATCAAACAAACTAATACATATCTATAACAATTTCCATCATTTAATAAAATATTTTCTTCTCGTATTTTGAAACGAAAACTTATAGTAGTGTACTGGATTCTTCATTCTATCCACTTCGTGTTTTGTTCTGTGAATGAACATTTCACTCAAATATTAGGGCTAAAGGTTTACGTTGCAATCTCCACTTATTCCCCAAAAAACGTTTAATTTTTTGCTTGGAGTTGTTCTAATAAGAAAAAGGTGCTGCTTAAAAAAGAGAAGTTGCAGAAAACAAAAATGTACTTATAGTCGTATTTCGATATTTCTTTCAATTTAATAGATAGAAAAAAAAATCGCATCAACATAACATTAAATTATCAATTGATCTAAGAAAAGATCCAGTTCATTATGTCTCATCTGTGAATGTGAATCATTATTTTGTCAAAATGTTTATATTTGTGCCCGCTGAATGTTAATAGAATTTATTCTTCTTTGCTTTGAAAAATCAAAGCAGTGGTTGTGGGTAATTCAGTTATTGGTAAAAAGATGAAATAAGTGACATATTTAATGGCAGATCATAAAATTAGAATATTATAATTATCATAATTCCAGAGATGGTACTACAATGGAGGATGCTACATATGTCATTCGGTCCAACAAATTACCAGGTTTTGAATACATAAAACCATCCAAATTAAAACGGATATTATTGGTAAACAACATGCATTCTACTTTAAGAATATTAGAATTCGAAAGTGGTATGAAATGGCTTCTATATTCATTGAATATAAATCCGTGCGTGGTTTTTTGTGAAGCCATTTGAAGGAAACATTTTTCCAGTAAAAACATCAAATAGTGGAATAACTTGAAACATGTATCCTTTGTCTAACTTTATACAGAAGACTATCTAACTGTTGTTTAAATGAATTAAATGGTGACAACTAATTTGGCTGACGTTGACTATAATTAGAAACTTCTGCATTTTCAAGCCATTCTTTCGGAGTTGAATCACTTTTAAAATTGGCTCCTTTCTGAAACATTTAGTTCTTGGAACTCCTTTTGAATATTTATAACGTTTATACTTACTCAATCACCTGAGAAATGAGCATCTTATGATATTTGTATACAGGTTATTTCGAAACTCACGGGCAAAAATTTTAAGGAGTGAAGAAAACATTCAAACAAGCAATTTCCACCACAATGCACAGGCGAAGAGCAAGGGGTGAACCGCTAGACGGCACTGTATTGGGAAGCATAAAGCGCGAGTTTTCTTATTCATCATCATTTCAACCGTAGATTTCATTATGCATAGCGACGTACAGTTATCAGGAAAAAGGCTATGCCTCCTGAAATCCACGGTAGAAATGACGATGTGTGTAAGAAAGCTTGCGCTTTATGCTTTCTATTACAGCGCCGTCTAGCGGTTCACTGCTTGCTCTTCGCCTATGCATTGTACGGTGAAAATTGAATTTTTAGATGTTTTCTATCACCCGTTGAATATTTTCCCACGAGTTTCGAAACACCACATATTTTCTATAAGAATCTTCCGCTGTACTTAGTTAAAAAGAAACTAAAAATTACGAGTTAGAGGTTTCTTCAGGTAGATTCGTTAAAAAAACATTTCTATAACAAGATTTGGATTATGACTCTTGTTATTATTTTAGACTTAAGTTCTTTTACCCCAAGTCCCTATTATCTTATTTTTTCATAAAAATATATGATTAAATTTTTTCACTTTTGTCATTGACAACGATTTATGATGGTTTTCTAAAAAAATAATTTCATAATTATCATACGAATAGCATGGAAATAAATTACCAATTGCAGCATTGAAATGAATGGCCATAATGGGGCATTTAGAATATATGTTTACAGCATTTTTTCAAAATGGCACTTTTCATGATTTTGATAAACTTCTTTCAAAATCTACTTTAGCCATAGAGCTGATATTTTTCACGTTACAAAATGGGGTTATTTCATACCAAGTGCACGAAATGTTTTTCTAACATACATTCACAAATTCTGGGTAATGCCATAACTTGTGTAAAAATTAAGGGATATAAAATTAAATTTCTTATTAAATTCTAATTTAGTAGTTATAATCATCTTCAATGTAGTTATATAATATAAGTGTTCCATAAATTATTAAAACTATGACTGCAACGATTTTCTTACACTTAAATATAAGTACATGCCTTACAAATACTAAATATATCTATCGAATATTACCTGCTCATATATTAATATTTATGCTTATAAGTATAGTTTTCTTTATATAAATTAATATATAGAGATATATAAATATCTTGTGACATCTACACCCATCTTAAAGTCTGAACAAATAGTTAATAAGTTCAAGACTCCAACTGAAGATAAAGAAGAACATAACAACACAAAAAAATAGCTCTTAACATAGAAAAAATACCCAAGATTTGTTTCTCTCTCACTCTTGAATCCCTCTTTACTCAGATTCTAATAATAATGTCTTAGCTTACCTAATCACTCATTCCGATTCATACACTTTGTATTCATCCCATATTCAAACTCTATTACTCCAACTTGGAGTCATTTCAATCCAAAAGATTTATTGTAATGTTTCAATCCAATCTACAATTATCTATTGATTTTTTGTAATCCTCCATATCTCTTTCCTTTCAATTCTATTTCACTTATATTTCACTATCTCTAATTCAATTCACTATACTTCTTATATTAATCTAATTTACCTAATTAAGTTTCATTTTAGTTGGGAAAAAACTGTATTTGAATGCAAACCAAATTATCAAAAAGTCCTCAAAATTAATAAATAGAATATCACAATCTCAAAGTTAAAATATAATTTTCATTGTTTTAAGGGGGTCACTTCACGCAAATCGATCAAAAAATCAATTTTTCAATTTTTTTTTGAAAAAGAAACTACAAATCTTTCTGCGTCAAATGCAATTTAAATTTTTGTGCTAAGTAAATTAGAAGTATTTTAAATATTTTTTTAAAAAGTTGTTTACATGTGTCAAGACTCAAAACAGCTGATTGACACGCCCACTTTTAAACCAAAACATATTATACATGCTTCTTTCCAGCCTTATCAAATTATTTTAAATTCATGAAAACAATTTTCGGCGATCAGCAACTTGTTGAGGAAAGAATTGAAGTGAATAGTAATAGCAGTTTGTTTACATTTCAACGTTTGTTATTGAATGCAACGTGCTATTTTAGACTCGCCTAATGTAGACAAATTGTTCTTTTCGAAAACCTTTTTCATTTATATTTTTCATTATGTCTCAGTTTAATGCTCAAACATTTAAGAAATAGAAATTTGAGAGAGATGTTTTTTTATTAAATAAAAGTTCTTTTGAAGATATATAAGCTTCATTTAAATAAAATGTTTATAAATATGGTAAGTATGCTGGTATGGTAAGTATCAACTTTAAGTAAGTATGCTAGTGAGTATGAAGCTTTTTTTAAATTCTTCTGATAAATTTCAGGAAATAATTGACATTTCTCTGTTTTCTTATTGCTTAAAATTATGTATGTTATGCATAAAATGTAAAAAACATGGTATCCATATTAATCTTGGTCGTCAAATCCAAGGTTTGGCTACAGAACTATTTATATGTTGTGACAGTTGTGGTTTCAAACAACCAGTTCTGAATATTAGAGTCACTCAGAGTGTAACTAATAAAGGATATACTAATGTGCATGAAATTAATACGAAACTTTCATATGCTATGAGATCAATTGGGAAAGGGTATGCTGCTGCGAAATGGTTTTGCGGAATGATGAATTTACCTCCCATTACTAAGCGCTTTTATGAGTTATCATTAAATGATGCGACAGAGGAAGTCGCAAAAGATTCTATGGCAATAGCTGCTAACAAAATATTTAAAAATGATGGAAGTCCAAATGTACCTGGGGCTACTGATGGCACCTGGAAAAAGGAGGGCTTTTTTCACTAAATGGTGTCGTGACAACAGTTTGTGTCGAAACTGGAAAGATTGTTGATGTGAAAGTATTTTCCAGATATTCGTGCAATTTGAGGAATGGAAATGCACACAGAGAGAAGTATTTCGCAAATTACTTTGGAAATAGTGGAGAACTGGAAGTTGAAGGGGCACTCTGGATCTTTAATCACTCAGTCATTGCACAAGCTGCGATATACTCAGCATTTCAGTCTTTGCCCCACTGGTGATGACAAGTGGTGTGCATATAATAGGTCCATAATTAAAGGAAAACAATACAAACACAAACATAACTTACCTGATGTTATTATAAATTGTAATAAACAATAGTTAGAGATTTTTCAAGTCCTGAACGACTTTCTAGATGCCTACATGGCAAAATTCAAAATTTAAATATCATCATCTGGTACATAATCCCAATAAATATATATGGAATTAGGAACTTTAAAAACTGGAAAGTATGAAACAATATCTCTATTTAATCAAGGATTCATTACAAAATTAAAAGTTTTAAGTTTATTAAATGTTCAACCTGGATTTTATACATGTCGAGCATTACAAGAAGCAGATCATGTTCACATAAAGAAAGCAAAAAAGGCAGTTTTACAAAGAACCAATAAAGCTAGAATTAAAAACAGACTATTAAAATGTAGACAAGAAGATAATGTAGCAGATGACCTAAGCAATTCAAGCTTTGGTATTGATACCTATTAGTGAATGGTAAGTTTGTACTTTAAATTGCATTATCTCAAAACTGTAAATTTCAACACAAAAGGAACATTTTTAAAAAACCTACTCATCTTATAGCTTTGAAATTTGGTGCATGTATTACTAGTACATAAAGAAATATTTTAATGAGAGCTTTTGTCAAAAAAAGATTTCAAAAAAATTTTAGAGTTTGAAATGTGCACAAATTTTCTTTGTTTTTTAACTTTTCACGTGTAAAAACACATAATAATTTTTTTAAAAAAAACTAATCAAAATTTCAAAAAACGCTCTCATTAAAATAATAACAACTATTCAATAATTGAACACAAAAAAATTGGTAACTCTACAACCAGTCAATTTTTTAAAAATGTTCCTTAAAATTGGTCATTTTTAACATTATGGAGATAGGAAAACGCTGCGTGAAGTGACCCCCTTAATTAAAAAAAAAACATGGATTATTTAAACTTGGTAAAACTTCAGCTCACTTTTATTTGTCAAAAACAATGACCTCCCGCATCAACCCACCCCTCTAACACAACCCTCTGTTGCCGCGTTCTATTAATTGATCTTCAAATCGGACAGAAACAGTCTCGAGATGCGAGTTTCTCACTAATAGTAGATTCCGATGGCTCGTAATCGCTGTCTTAGATTACTTAATCTGTATCACGTGTTGACTAGGATAACTAATCCTTTAATGTACATGAAACTGCTTACGATGTCTCTGTAGGAAGGTATGCTGTTTCCTCCCACCACGGGAAGGGAGATGACGATCAGCATCAAGGAATGGATGATGAGAGCCAATACCAAGTTCCGGTGCACTCGCAGTCTCGAGCACTGCAGAGACCTGAGGAAAAAACACAAATTAAGACATCAAATTTCAATGAAAGATTCAACCACGAACACTTTTTGAACTATTTGTAGAAGAAATTTATATGTGCATTTAAATGTCAATTAGTTATTAAAAAGGAATAAATATAGAATACACCGTACTTTATTATTGATTATTCAGGTATTGATTGGGTTCTGAATAATGATAGGGAATTAATCATTACTGAGAAATAACCGAGAAATCTAGAGGAAATCTATCCTGAATATTAATTGATGCTTATGTATGTAACATTATAAATTACAGCTATACATGTTGATTTGCTTGGTTTCAGGAAGTTGTAGATTGAAGTAACCCGATTTGTCGCAAACTTATTATTATTATCCCGAGTATTGCGGAATTTTCATAACTATTTCTACAAATTAACTGAGATAGAAGTTTAATATTTGTTTATCATTCTTGAGACTTCTCAACATTGTCATATTTCTCCCAGTGTTTCTCGACCTTTCGAGGCCGTCATTGTACTCGTAGAAGTCAACGAATTGAGCTCCATCTCCATACTGCGGACAATTTCGAACTACGACTACCTACAACCAAATAAAACAACGTGAATAGCTGTAATTTACATTGCATTCATAAGTATCTAATAAAATGCAGTATAAGTTTATCCGGACATCTCGGCTATTTCTTAGCAATAATTAAACCTTGCATAAAAAAGAATTGAATGTTTTTACAACTGATTTAAATTAATGACACGATTAATAATTGTGAACAAAAACCGTTGAATAAAATATCTCTTATTCTATTCAAGTCAATTAATGCCTCAATAATCCTATGCGAGTAACCTTAATGTCTATTTTGTTTTAACATCGTTTACAAGAGGAGTGGAATTCAATTAAGCCAGAATTTCCCAACTTTTTTTCTTCTATACCACCTCTTCTCGTTGGAAAAAATTCATCTTTCTCTTTTCAGAAAAAGCACACCGACCTCCGTTTTTGAAATAAATAATGAAGTTTTGAATAATCAGATATATTCAATAAATACTTAAAAATACTTCCGAAAAGCATAAACAGAACGTAATCACGCGAAAGCCTTCCTTTTTTCACTCTTTTGAATGCATTTTATATCATATAATTAAGGGCAATAATTTTGATTTGAGAAATTCCACAGGATTATCCTTAAGCTCCGAAATTCGTGGCAGCGGTAGCCTTAATCTTGTTATGACCTGTCCAAACTTATAAATATAAGCTTTGTTGATTGAGCCGGACCAAACCATACACACACACAGCGGTTACTGCGTGTAGTACACAGCGCATGTTGCGACTTGTACATGTAAAAGTCAAAAAGGTATCAATAACACAGCTATAATTATTGAGAACAATATCTACTTTTAATGCGAAATCTGTTGAAATATGTATTCGATTATTTTACAAATTTTTATTTAACTTGCAGAGTCCATATGTATTATATCTTTCCAGTTCAAAATTTGTACTCGAATTTTGACCATTTTTCAAGAGTTAACTCACTTAAGTACATGAGTCCGCTCCGCTCGGAGACTCGTCTAATCTTATCTGAGGGGATTGTGTGACATCCCACACTCACCCCTTAACAAGAAAAAAAACGCCTTCTACGTGTGGGCTTTAAGCATGAGAAATAACACACGAAAACCCCCGATAACAATACGATGCTATGGTATGCTCAAGCAGGTTGCACTTAACAACGTCTAATTAAATTGAAATTTTGCACACAAATAGAGCTCTCGTGATAGCTTTTTAATCTGAATTTTTCAAACTAAACAGAATTTAGAAATAGAAATAAAAAAAAGACATTTTAAATGCTTTATTTAAAAATGGATAAATATGTATAAAAATAATTTTTTAATGTAAAGTAATATACAATTTATAAAAGCTTAAGAAGCTTCACTAAGATAAGCTAATTACGGATAAATTTAGTACCATACATACTTAATTATATATGAGATATAAAATTAGTACCATTATTACTTGCCTATATATAAGATCAAAAAAGTATCAATGCCTCAAGTCCGTATATAAGAAAATATGGGTGAATGTAAAATACCGAATTTAAAACACCTTGTTTTTACGATATAAATGGTATAAGACTTTTCGTTGAGCCTAGATTTTTTTTTATCTACCTAACAATGATATTTTATAAACATTTTATAGAGCTATAAAAGTAATTTTGTAGTGAAAGTGTTGTTATTTTTCTTAGTTGAGAATCGACATGGTTTATCAGACATATTTGCATTTGGGTGCTGTTTTAAAAATCGTATTCCTTAAATATGCAGAATATTTTGATTTTCATTTTTAAAATAATACACGAAAAATAGTAAGCAAAATTTTTTATATCATTGTACATTTTCTTTTTTTAAAAAAAAAATTGTAGAATTTCGTAATTTTAAAAAAAAAATTCATTTTTTTTTAATTTTATTCGTTCATTTTTTTTAATTAATTTTTTACGTTGAAAATTATTTTTTTAAAATTTAGGTATTACATAGTCCCGACTACGTAATTCCATAGTCCATAAAAATATTTTCGGTTCATTATATGCACAAGTATCATTTATATTAAACATAAAAACTTTTGAACCCTATATTGAACCCTTTTTTTAAAAAATGGTATCTAAAAGATATATGTCATAAAAACAAACAATGGTAAATACAGTCTTATACTATTCCTCGCATGCCCTGGTGCTCTTAAATAAAAGCTTTAAACCTTTATATATATTCTCTAATGTTAATGAAGCTTTTCATCGCGTTAATGAGAGTATTGACTCGGGAGCAGCAGATGATTCTAAACATTCCCTAAGTAACCTTTGAACCCAAAGCGCGCCCTTAGTTCCCTTCAGCGTTGACCGGTAGCCATCCCTTCCCCCTTCCTTCCGTTTGTGAACCACTGAATTTAACTGTAACAAGTATAAAATATTTGCGCCTTCCATATCTTTAAATACATAAGCAAAACATACTTCAGAATGATGTCATTATTGCACGAGAATCGTTAAGTGTTCACATTTCATAGCATGTGCTTATGTCTATCAGGTGATTAAGGATGGTTCTATAAAACACCTATAAGCTACTTTTAAAAATCTTCATCATATCTACAAGTATTTGCAAAATCTTTTGAGTCGAAATGGATATATTCTCGATAATACGTGAAAATTAGAATCTCTAATATATATTCTAATAGAATTTTTAAATAAGAGGTGTGGCTATTAAATAACGAGATTGGCGCAATAAAACATTTTATTCTGATTTTATACATATTTACTTCTTTTCACATTCAATATAAATCTCTCCTATATCTGTACAACGCCTTCTTTCCTTGTTTCAAACAGTGCTGGAAGTCTTCTGTCAAATCCTTCAAGACGGGAACCACTTTCACTTTCACAGCTTTAAAGGACTAACACTGGGATGTTGCTCTTGGCTAGAAACCCCTTGACAGAAAATGCGGAATGACTTTTCCTTCCCCAATTCGGGTCGTTTCCCCCTTATTCTTTCACGGAGTTTAGCAAGAACGTGAAGGTAGTAATGTTGGTTAATAGTTTGGCCTTCAGGAATCCAGGGAATGTACGCAATCTCATGAATATCGAAAAACACAACTATCATTGATTTGAAATTTTGATTTGCTCATTCGAGCTTTTTTGGCTCTCGGTGAAGATAGGCTCATCCAGTGCATGGATTGGCACTTCGTTTCAGGATCATAAGTAAAACCCACGAACCGTCACATGATAGTGTCCTTTCCAATAAGTTTGGGTCACTTTCAATGGCATTCGAAGAGTCAGTACAAACATTTTTGAAAGCTTTTTTTTAGTTATTTTTGTTCTTCAAACATGAAGATTGTATGCTCCATTACAGTACACACTTTTTGCATGTTAAAATTATTATGTAAAATTTACTGTGTGGATTCTTTGTCAATTCCTATAGTCTCAGCAATCGTACGAATACTTAACTGACGATCAGATCGAACCAGATTACCGATTGTTTCGATAGTCAACCATTTTTGAAGGGGGAAAGAGATCCAAGTGTGAATCACCCTCAACTTCTTTTCGGCCATCTTGAAAACGCTTAAACTATTCAAAAAACACGCGCACGAAATAAACATATATTGCCATATTTTTCTTTCAATAAATTATAAGTTTCAGTAGCGATGTTTTCAAGTATCATGTGAGATTTCACGACAATCCATAGCTCTATTGTTACACTTATCCTTTTTCCGGTGAAACCAAAAATAACTCTAATACGAACGAAGACTACGGCTATACGGATTTGCTTACAGAAGTGAAAATCACTGCATTCGAAAAAGATGGTTACAAGCTAAACTGTTGTCACTAGCTAGTGTTTCGCGAATGCCAGTCTCGTTATTTAATAGTCCCACCATGTATTTACTTCATACGGTTTTGTATCTTAATAATAGATACATAGAAGTTTCTTTAATTTCTTCTTTTATGTTACGCCAGATGTGTGGGGTCTAGAATTGTCTTGGAGAAGAAGAAACGTTGCGGATCGTTAAATGTAGTTCGTCGGTCATCAAAAATAAGATCGCGAATTTTCAATCCATTTAAAGGACAATTATGAATCAAAATATTCAGATTCTTTAGGGCCATAATAAACACCTTAATCCATTCGCATACTCCATACCTCAATAAGGTGTCATTGCCAAACAGGATATTCAAAATATGCCAAAGTTCAATACATTTGACGTTTTCATCCGTTGGAAACTTAAAATATTTAAAAAGTGAAATTTTCTTAGATATTTTAATTTTATCATGTGCTGAAGATTTTATAAATATTTATTCGGGTACTAAAAGATCATCACCTACGGTAACGAGCTTATTCGACGATAAGAGTTTCGAGTTTTTATATTAGGAAAAACCATCGCTTTCTAACTTATCTTAGTTTACCAAAATGAATATTGATTAGCGTAAAGTAAGCGTACTTCCAAGTCCGAGTCTCCACAGGAGCAACTACTATCAAGTAAAGAAAAAGTCCTCAGCAAATTCCTAATGCATTTTTATTTTAACAAAAAAGAAGCTTTTTAAAGATCTAAAATTTTGCCAATGTTAGAAACAGAAAAAATAAACAACAAGTAAATGATAAATCATTAAGATAGACAATAATATTCTCTGTTCAGATATTATATTAAGAGCAGGTGACAAAATTTAAATTAAGTGTATTTTAGAAAAGTAAACATACCTTAATCAAACTAATATATTTTGTTATAATTATAATATTTTGTAATTATAATATCAATATTTTGAACCTAACACCACGTAATCTTTATTTTATGCCCACGCAGTTTTGTTGACCCTATTTCCTCAAAACAATATGTTAGTACATGTTAATAACTATTGGCTGCGCAATTGCAATAGATACTTTCCAAATGTACGTCCTAACGACTAAAAAAATATGCCTGTAAAGAATAAAACGATGCCAAACAATTTCTTAAACTTCAGTTAACTTGTCACGGTTGCAAGCGAAACACATAAAAATCGTCTGACGCTATTAAAGGAGTCTCGTTTACATTTGGCCCTCCTGTGTAAGAAATAAAAATACGAGTTCCATGAAAAGAATGCATCTTGACTGGTAGTAAAAAAAAAAAGCAAAATACTTACTTGAAATAGAAGAAGATGAAAATAGTGACGGAAAGG
>BMAW01078602.1:0-17904 GCA_019974015.1 Nephila pilipes | reverse complement strand
ATATATATATATATATATATATATATATATATATATATATATATATACGGATGTCCTAAAAGAGTTTTAAAAATCCTATAAAACTGAATCAATATCGTTGGTGTATTAGAAAGCATTTTCCAAAACGGATATTCCCACAAAATAAACATTATTTTTGGCGGAGAAAAAAAAGACTAAGCTTCTGCCCACAGAATGCTATGAATTGAAATAAATATCGGAATTCATTTGAAAATTATGTTTACTGCACGCAGGTTAATGTTTACCAACTTATTACATCATCAGAGATACGTGTCCTTTTTCAAAACAAATGACAATTTGTATGGAAATGACATGTACAACTTGTATCATATCCTGAGGGATACGCGAGATTTCATTGTGAATGGTGTCATTTAACTGCATTAAAGAAGAAGGGATGTTGCGGTACACACGAGATTTAATGTTACCCCAAAGCAAAAAGTCAAGGCGTGTTAAGCCCTGTAAAAGATGAAGTTATCCACTCGCACACGGCCGGCATACAAACAGCTAAGTCTCATATTAAGTATCTTTTTTTCCCTGGTAGTAAATGCTTCTATGATTCCAAGGGTTCAGAATTACGCTTACATTATAGCAATGGATAAACATTCATTTTGAATAATTTTATATTTTCAAGATTTAAACAATAATATATTTAGTTCAGGCATTTCAATTAATTATCGGATTACCTTGGCAATTTTACACTCTTAATTTAATACAAATCGTGATATGTGTATTTCTAATACTAACCAGAAGTTAAATTATTTGACTTTCGCCTCCAAAGAAACCTCCGTCTTCTTGAAAATTACTTCTAGTAAAAACACAATAAAATATACGAATTTTTTCACACAATTTGAAAACTCATTTAAATTCAGACTTAATAGAACATATACTTATAAATATATATATGTGTATGCAAATACATTTACGTATATACAGACACATGCATACATACACATATATATGTATGTATGTACGTATGCATACACACACACACACACATATATATATATATATATATATATATATATATATATATCTGTGTGTGTTTGTGAATAAGTGAGTGAGTGTATAAATACATACATAGAGAGAGTTCCTCATCTTTTTTTTTTTTTTTTTTTGCAGTCATAGTGACAATTTTTAACCCTCCAAGCGTTATGCATATGTTATCCCTCCCTGTTCAAAATACTTAAAAAGCGTTCCAAACGTTTTATTCCATGTGGCTGTGAACTCACCAAGAGCGGTAAAGTCATATTTTTTTTGCCTTCGCATTATTACTTCAAGTTCGTTTCAGGCGTGTGTTTTTGAAATTCCTTCCCCCCTTTTAAAGTCTTAACATCTTGAAGATAATTGAGGATGGTTGCGGACACACAATGAACTTTGGCAGGAAATTTTAAGGTTCATTAAGAAACCTCGCTCTTGCCCTTAAATCTGCGAAACTTTTCATTGAGACATTCGTTCCAGAGTGGGAGGATAAGATTTTCCTTAGCCCCATCTATAAGTGTAAGAGTCTGTACATCAGCTTGATTTAAAATTTTATTGGGTTTGAATTAATTACTTTCTTTGACCTAGCTTTCACAATATAACCATGTTATTTAAATCAATCTTAAAGCCCCTTTAGAGTTCTATCACACAAATAAAATAAATTTTATTCACATTTTTTTAATTAATATTGAATTGAAGCATTAACTAATTTGGGTGAGAGGGAAACCTGCTATTTTATCTATTGGACAAATTACAATTTCCATGTTTTCTTTGATGGTTAAAAACACTCGATTTTTTTTATAACATATGTATAAATCTCTATAAAACTTGCTACATATATATCATTAATATATCTATGTTTAAATTCAAAGAATGTATGAAAATTATTAATATATTCTGTTGTTTCATTTGTGTTACTTTAATCACTACTTTCATTTTTTAAAATAATCATTATTTTATTATAAGGTACCGAAAATGAATAATTTTTTTAAAAAAATACGAACGCGTCAACATTACAAATGCCTTAAGCTTTTCCATTATTACAAATGATTAATTTTTAAACTTCTGTATTAAATTACTTCGAAAAATTTCTTATGCATTGCTAAAAAAACAAAAATAAACATTTTAAACCTATTAGTTTTTTTCCTCCATAATTTCAAAGTCAGGTATTCAGGACAGCTTACATACATCCTTAGTTTTGTAGTGTTTAGTTCCGAAATACATCCGAATTTTAAGTGGCTGAACTACAGCTTCCTTCAAAGAGAAGTTGAATGAGTGTTTTCACTGAAATTCATATCCTTCTAACTTGATTTTTCGAATAATTAGTAATTAAAAGCACCTGCCTAAATTTATATTTGCTCATACGCTTAAGTGTCAACTGTACATTTGTACAGATACTTTTGTTTACAAAATTAGTTGAAGATTCAAATTTAAAAAATATCCATTTGTGCGAAATCCCTTATAATTTATCTTCTATTAAAAGATAACTGAAATAGATGTAATTAAAATCCGGAACATTTTTCGTAATCTTAACAATATGCAATTAGGAACTTTACATGAGCTACCCTTAAATTCTGCATTTGAAATTATGATAAGAAATATTTATGTATGGCGTATACGCAGTTAAAATTATTTACCATAAATACTTACAATTATTTGAATATTTAAAATATTTAATTCAAATCTTAATAAATTGCATCGCTAGTATATTTTCATATATTCCGTAAGTTTTGTACAATTCGTTTGAAAACTGCACGTTATGAGAAAAAAACCATGCATAATAATTTGGTGATTATAAAATAAAATTTTTGCATGAAAGCAATCTTGAGAAACTAAAACTTCGGAATACAAAAATTATGAGCATATCTCTGTAATAATGTTTCAAATAATTATCTTAAAATTCAGTTTGAAATATGTTTGTTATATTATCCTTAATATTAAATAAAATGTCAACAAAATAAAGTAATAGTGTGATACATTCAGAGATTATTAAGAATACGCATGCAAGACATTGTTGCAAATATTAAAAAATTTATAATTTTAACTTCAAACTTCTTTACAGGAGTGTACTCTGTTAAAAGATTGGCGTAGAAGATATAAAGCGTACGTCTAAAAGAGATCGAAAATGAATGCAATCTGCAATGCCATAACCTTGAACAGAATACGGAATTTCAACTTGATAGGGTAGAGTTGGCCTTAGACAGGGACGAGCAATGCAAACGCTCAGGGCCCTGCAGTTTTGTGGGTAACACATTTACAATTATAATTTTCAAAGGGAAAATATTAAAATTATAAATGTAAATGTAAGACTTGTAATTCTTAATATATTTTAATAACAAAGGGTTGGTGAATTCTACTAAGCCATTCCCGCCTAAACGCAGTTTATATAATAATATGTTTGGTCTCTTATTTAGTAGAGAATTGTATTAAATTCCAACCATTAGTTTTATGTTTGGCGAACAGCATTGCATTTTTTGGGGAACCCCATTAAAGCAGACGAAAGTGATTTAGCATAATTGTAAGCTAAATATCACTAGTGCAAGTTTTATTTATTTATTTATCTGTACAATATTATGAGTAGTTCAAAGAGGAGTAAAAAAAATTTTAGTGAACATTTAAAATGAGTTTCCACTTAATAAGATGATAATTAAAATGACATTTATTTGGTTAAATGCATGCAGACTTAAAAAAGGATAATGCAAAACCCGATATGAATGCAAAAATGTAATGTTGGACTCTGTGGAGCACCATTGTTCGAAAAATATGACACTGAATGATATCTGACTGTAACTGTACTACTTTAAAAGCACAGTTGTGCCAGAGAACTGAGTTCAGCGTTCACAGCCGCCACAAGAGTACGAGTTTGAAGACAAACTTTATTAGATGTTGGTCTCTATGCCAGACGACCAGCAGTTTGCATTTCCCTCTTGTCTACGCATAAATGCGCTCGTTTAAATAGGAGTTTGAAACATCAATACTGGAGTTTTGGATAGTGGGTTAAAGTGTTGTTTAATGATGAAACTCGCTTTAGTCTGAGCACTGTTTCTTATTAGCTAGCAATGTGACGGGAACGTGGAACTAATTTTCCCCTGGGAAACTTTACGGAAAGGCATTATTTCCTGTCAAGGAGAATCATAGTGTAGGAAGGCATCAGGCTGGACCACCGAACAGACCTTCATATCTTTGAGACTCCACATCTTGTGACGGCTAAAAGATATAGGTACGAAGTTCTTAAGCCTTGTGTTCACCTGTTTAGAGGTGTTGTTTGTACCGACTTCATATTTATGGATGATAACGCTCCTCGCCACCATGTGAACCTGATCGACGACTTCCTTGAAACGGAAATTATTCAATGCATGGCCGTGGCTAATTAACTCATCTGATTTGAATCCTATTGCGCGCGTGTGGTATTTGCCTAGGAGGCGACGTACGGCCTTTTCGTCCCCTCCAAACTGCGTTACACACCTGAAAAGAGCTCTTTACAACTTTTGAAACTTTTTAAGCCTTCCACCCATCCACAATGTCACAGGAGGTATGAAAAATTGTTGTGCAGCTTCCCAGGCTATCAGAGGTAACCACATAACTTATTAAACTATAGCATCACCTCATTATTATAAATGCAATTTTATAAATGATATATGGATACATGTATATATATATATATATATATATAAATCCATAGATTTAAAATACGTTTGAACAAATATATTTGTTTATTTTTTGCAGCGTATTTTTGTACACTTCCAGCTTCCGGAATGTACTATAGCTTGGTATACTTAGGTGACTTGTAGCGAACGAGTATTCCTATTCGACTCTTGTGTCATAACACAATCAAAGATAAATAACATTAAAATGTCAATAACCTACAAGCAATGACATCAGACAAATCTCACACAAGTATTTATTCAAAAGGCTTCCACTAAAATGCTTGATGGATTCTTGCTCACCAAGTTAACACCCTAGATAGATTCACCCGTTCAACTAATACCGAATTAAGAGTGTCTTACCCAAGTCCTCCCAGTTGATGTGGGCTTGATTTCTTGACTTCACTACAATCTCTATCACCCGTAGCGACTCTTCATCTTGTCTACCACATGTAAGCATATACTCAACGCCAGTGTCACCCAACCCTTATCGTCTCAATTTCGCTTTGCTTATATACTTTCCTATCTAAACATTTCACTTCATTTCTACCTGCTTCTAAGTTGCCTAATCACGTTTCATTTTGGTTGGGAAGAAATTGTTATTTGCAGCTATCAATCTCAACTAAAGTCCCCAAGGTTAGTGAAGTGGAAACCGTGAGTAGCCCAACGTCAAAAAACCTTTGACTTTGTTGATGTATTTGCCTAACCAAAAATCACCATTTTCGAGAAAACTTTCGAAAGTTTCTTCATTACTTTTCGGTAAAGCCTACATATTTACTATTTCAAAAACAATTTGCAATTGCTTCTATGGTAGCTAATTAATGCATTGTTCTAAGAATGTTATTTTTGAAGAAACATTAAAATCTTTATTTACCTTTTCTGAAAAATTGTGAACCTCAAACATAGCTTTTAAGTATATAACTATTTATTTTGGAGCAATTTTTTACTTAAAAATAATATATATATATCTGTAAAATCATTTTGTGTTCATAAGTTTTGGTATAATTCAGTAAGCTTAAGAAATAACTGCATTTTTCTGCTTCATAACACAGATATGTGTATATTAAACATATTGTTGAAACAAAAAGTGAAATATATTAATTAGAATTTGTTGTATGGACCTAATAGTAAATGTCAAAAATTTTGCTGAATTTAAAACAAATTTGTTCAAATTTGAAAAATATGAAAAATGTTTATTAAAATGACTTTTGAATTTACAATTTTATATACACCATTGTAAATAAAAGCATAAGTATTTCACAAAAATATCTGTTTTTTTAAAAAAAAAAATGCTCCAAAAGTAGGGATTAAAATACCTTAAAGACATTTTGCTTTATTAAAGCATTTTATAGAAAATTTTAATATTTTTTTTCTTATGTGTCTTTGGTATTTTTAACATTTGTACTTGTACAATTTGTTACTGTACATTCTTATACATTTTATATATTTTATTAGGAAAAAGATATTTACATAATTGAATTTTTGGTCTAATAAACACATATATTTGTCTTTTAGGTACAATTCGTAAAATGGACTGAGATTTGTTGAGGAATATGATTTTTACATATTGTGAATATTTTGGACGGAACTAAGTCATATATTTTAGTCCCTTTACGTTTTGAGTAGAAAATAGTAAGCAATTTTGCGTTGAGGCTGATATTGAATGTAAAAAGCTCCTCGGCTATTCAAAAGTGAAGTGGTTTACTTTGAAACCAGCACACACACATGCGGACAAACACCGTGCATTTTAAAATTATATGAAACGCTTCCGTCATATTATTTAAATTTGAAAAAACTATCTTACACGTGGGGAAAAAACATCACTCTTTGCATAGATCAAAACTTACGCTCTGCTTTTTACACAGCCAGAGATAATTTTCCTGCAAAACTGCCCAAAAAATTAAATATGATAACATTTCAGCTGCAGTTTTTTTATTGTAATTTAAAGAAATATATGATGATTAATTCGCACTGTTAATACTAAAGAATAAACTAACAATTTTGTATAGTTATATTCTTGTAATTAAGGATACATTTCTAAAAATTTAAAATTATTGATAAAATTTGTTCTGAATTCGTTGAGGAAATGTCTGTCAACTTCACTGCTTCACTGCAAAACTGCACTCAAGTGCTTTGAATGTACTGTTTTGAAAGACAATATTGAACGGGAAGAAGTTTCTCTCACAGTTTGATTTGTAATAACTGATATGAAAGATGTAGTTATCGATGACAATTTTCCATTAAAAGGTATATGCGAATATGTATTTAAAGTTTGAAGCACTAAAGAAATAGAAAGTGAAAATTTAAACGTGGATCGAAAATGATCAGAAATATTTTCACATTTTGAAGAACATATACCCCATTAAAATTTAAAGTTACTGATTTAATGTGCACTATGTTGCCCTGGCACAAATGTGGGTGTAGAGAGGATATATTCGATTATAGTAAGTTGTTCTGCAATGCAAGAGCTATAGAAGAAAATTTAGATGCATGCCAAAAAAATTCACTCAACAGAAAAATATAATTTGAAGGATTAAAATTTATTAAAATTAAACATATTAAAAATCGCTTCTTATTAATTTAAATTTAAAATATAACTGAATGGAGAATAATCAGTTTTTATTTCACAAATTTAATCATCCTGTATAATAATACACCATTCGTACTCTAGCAAAAAAGGAAAGTTAGTCACTTGTTACAATTCGTAGGTAAACGCTAAGCATGACAATGACGCGAGAGCGGCTCTATTTCTGGAAGCATGAGAAATAGATTGCAAGAATCTGGCCAAGCTGGCATTGTACTAAACATCACTTTTTTCAAAACATGCAAATAATCTTCTAATTTCTTGATCTGGTATTCAACAATGAATATTGGGTGCTTTTTCCCGGTTAAAATCGTAATATTAAAATAAAAATGATTTTTTTTTTATAGAAAAAGTTTTTAATTACAGAAAAAAGAATTTTTTCTGTTGTTTGAAGTAAACAAATATTTTTCAACTCTTAATCCACCAATTTTTCTTTCTAGCGATATTTTTTTTCTTCATTTGTCAAAACACTTTTATTGAAACTCAATAGATGGCTAACACCATCCAAGTTCTGATCTGATTAATCTGAATCCCACTCTACGTAAAGGCCTGTCACGCAAGATTGGCCCAAGGCAACAAAAACGCTTTTCAATTGCATACAAAGAGAGGTATCTGAGTAATAAAACTGTCCAACCCAAGGTGTTGTTGTCAACGACCCGCGTCTTAAATGGGGAGAAAAATAGTTGACCTTGCTTTTCGAAGATTTTGTGAATGGAAAGCGAAATCTTTTTGTGACCGGAAGCTGTGTTTAAGTAGATCGCTTTAGGATTAGCTTTACTCAAAAAAGTAAACCGCTTGGAGTGTAAATCTCTAATTACTTCAGTGATTTTCTCAAATACTTTTTATTCGGTTTTTTTTTATTTGGGAAAAAAAAACTATTTGATAGTAATGAAATGCATTGATAAAATCTTATATATAAAATCAAAATTATTAAATATTTATATATGCTGTTTTTTTTTATTATTTTAGATGTTGTAATTTAATTCCATTTATATTTTCATTCACTTCATAGTAGAATGTATTTTTTTAGAAATGGTTAGGTGACTTTCTTGAAACTTCCCACAGTTGAAATTTATAAATATTGGATTCAAGATAAATTTCTTTGAATTTCTTAAAATTTTTATTTACGTTTTAGAAGTTTAGATTTATTAACAGATGTTTGCTTTAGTAATACAAATTTTTAATAAATACAAATAAATGAGTTCATTTTTTTAAGCATCTGTTAAATATTTATATATGCACTAGTTGTTGGACTAAGTAAAATCTTATCATTGATTTGTTCCGATACATTTATACATTTATTTTGCTGGTTGATGCAAAACTTGAAAAAAAAAAAAAACTAACAAAACTGGAAAGTTACAATTAATTAGACATTGATTAAAACGAACATCATTAGAAAAGAGTTGAAAAATACATTGGCTGTTCAAAAAAAAAATTACGGAAACACTGTTCTGAGAGTCAAGAAAAGAGAAGGAAAAGAAGAATTTTTTTTTTCTGGTTGAAGCAGTTTTTTTCTGTGAGAGCAATCAATTAACAAAAGGAAAGAGATGTGAAGATAGAAAAAAAATGTAGGCATTACCTTTTTTTTTTCATAATTATTAAAACGTGTCGATGTATGAAAATAATAGAATCAAATAAAACCATTTGAATTTTATTCGCTGTCAAAAGCAAATATACTCAACTTTTTTGTATTTTAAACACTTTTTTATATTTCACCAATTTCTTTTTACCAGATGAATGTTACGCAATAATTACAGCTTTCAAATAAATAATGATGATGGATTTTCCTAAAGTATGTTACATATATGCAGCTAAATTTGAAAATAATTCTTACTCTCTGAAGTTAACAAACATAAATTAAATCTATACTTTATCAAAAAAAGTTTTTATCTATTTTCGTCATCATGAAAAAAGAATGTTGAGTGAATTTTTTTTCCAAAAATTAATCATATACTTATTTTAATTCATATCTAAGCTGAATCTGAAATGAAACGGTATATTATAATAATCAAACCAAAAACTTTACTTTAATAATTTTTTTACTAAGTGAAATCTTGGAAGGAATAGAATTTCGAGATATAAATATTATCAGCTACTAAAGTGACTATTGTACTTGGTAGTGAATAAACTGATCACTAGTTCACTTTTCAATGTAAAGTGTGAAATGATTGTGACTTGTGTTTATTTTACGCATGTAATAACTACACTTACTTTGAAATACATTCAGTTTAATAATTTATTGTTTGCTTTAATTTAAATATTTGAAAAGAATATTGCTATTCATTTTAACATTTTATTGTTTGCTCTAATTCTAATATTTAATTGAATAAGTTGATTTTTGTTGCATAATAATTTTTTTATTTATTTTCAAAGTCAGCATTATTTTATCGGTAGATATTTTTACGTTTAGATGGAACGAACTATGGGGTAGTGGTATAAAGAATTTAATATTATATATAATTTTAAGCGATAGCACTTTTGATGGCTTAAATTATTCTCTACAGAACTTTACATTGAACATTTGTTTGTTATTTTTTCATATATTTTGCTGTCACAGAATAAATTTGATGTCAAACTTAATTAAACCTTTTTTTTATTATTTGGAGGAAAATGAATTACCATTTTGTATTTTAACAAAATTTTATTATTATTTTGAAATTTAGTCATTGTGAATTGGATTAATAATCATTTTATGTAACATATTACGAATAAGTATATAGATTTTGGCCCGTTATTCTAGAATAACCCACCAAAACAATATTAAGCTAATTTCAGTATTTTAAATATGTTTTAGTTCATATTTTACTTTTTTACTCTCTGTATTCTGTTATAAAATGTATTTTGGCAGTTATGTATTTTCCATTTACTTTTTTTTAGCCTTCATTCCTTTCACTGTCGATTCTTAATTTTTGTAGATTAATTTTATTCTTAAATTTCTGTTTTATCAATTTTTTTATAATTTCTAAATTGGTAGTGACTTTACATAATTTTTAATGTTGGGCATTTTTAGTGATTATACAATAGTTTTGAAATCTTGTTATTTCTATTTTTAATGTTTACTCCATCTGATAAATATCCTGAATTTCTTTGCTATTAAAATTTCTTTTCATAATAACTTTAATAATGTTGAATATTTATTTATTTTTATGTTATTTACTATATATATATATATATATATATATATATATATATATACGTGTGTGTGTTTGTGTGTGAAATGATTTCACATAAAATGATTTTAATTTCCTAAGTTTTCCCATTCATCATCTCAAAAGTACAGAGTTCATTCCGATTTCTGGATCCAATTCCAAATTGTCATTTTGTTTATTAGTTCACGAGCTGATAAAATGTATTGAATTAACTTTTTTTGTAATCGTAAATTTGTCAGAAATAATCCCTACTAGGCTGATAGATGTCATGTTAAACATTCAGAATCCCTTCATCTTATACCACATAATTTGGAAATATGCCTATCTATAAAATCGACAGTACGATAAAAATTATATCTCTTCTTCTGCTTCGAAAGTATGTTTACTTATTGCATCTCCCTCACACATCGAAATGAATAAATAGTCTTAACTGAAAAAATAACTGTTCATTTCAATTATGCATTCGGAATGTTTTATAAATAATAGAACTATTTTGAACACACACACACACACATATATATATAGTGAAATTCCTCTATAACGATATTTTGGGGGTCAAAATAATCGTTCTTAAAAGAATCATCGTTATAGAGGGAAACAATTTTGGGACGAAAATAATTGTGTTCTTCATATGCATTGGCTTAACCAGAAGCACTTTGCTGTCATTCAGCACTCCACTTGCGTGCACGAAAATAATAATATATGTCAAATGGAGTGAGAGTAATATGCTTCAGTGTTGAGTAATTTTTGCACCCCCTCCACTAAGGTTTAGTAAAATATCCTTGCCAGGGATTCTATCGACGCCATAGTCTATGAATGTTTATCGTATGTTTAAATACTAAATTTTTAATATATAAATAAATAAAACTCCAAAAAGTTTTCTGTTAAATATGTAATAGATAGTAGCCATACATATTAATTAATTTTTATTTATTTGGAATTCTGCGAATAGAAATTAGAAAATTTAGTTTGTGTTTTGAATTATCCCGAGACTATCTCGTGCAAAAAGAACGAAGCGTATCCAAATAATTTAGATCTCTTAAGTGGCATCAAAGCACGATCCCTCGAAGTTATTGCCGCCACTGAAAGAAATAGAAAATAGAAAAAGACAAAATGAATTAAAAATTTCTTTTTAAAGAAAACACCTAAAAGGGAAAATACGTTATCACTGTTTGTTTTATTTTATGTGATACGAGCTGCTTGTGATTCAGAGGTATTAAGAATGTGTGTCAGTGATAATGAGGGAATAGTTTTGTATTTTAAAAATGAATCATATTTTGTCTGCTAAATATATCACTAAATGAAAAAAAAAACAAGTATAACATATTTTAAATTATAAATTTCTTTCAATTACACTTCGTAACAATAAATAAGTATGTAAATAATTTTTTTATAAATTTATACACTCTAGTAATATAATTTTATATGAGTACATTTTTTTTAATTCTGTCAGCAAATATTAATGATAGCATTAAAGTCTAATTTTAAAGGATTCAGAGACAATGTTTACTATAAACTATAATAAATTTTAAGTAACGTAATGTAGCAAAAACAATAAATAATTAGTCTAACTCTTTCCAAAGATTCGTTTAGACCCAATTCAATTTCATGTGAGTGAACAGGGAAGTTGACTTTAAAGCTTATAATTTTTGTAAATTTACTATTTTACTTAATATTTAAATTCAAAATTATTGTTTTAAAGCTTTGATGGTTACAAACAAGCCCAGCTCGCATTAGAATTTCGCATCCTATTGCCCGCAGACGAATTCAGCTCTTCTTCAAATGATTTCAACCCATCCCTACTCGAAAAGTGAAATTTACCCTCAATGCGCGCTGACGAGCTGAATTCGTCCGCGTGTATTATTCTGAGCTGTTTGTGTTGTAAACGATATTTACTATCAAAATTTAATTAGTTTGGCTGCATACAGATAGTAATACGGGTACTGTGAAATTTGTTGCATAATGAAGGAAAATGTTACTGATCTAGTTATTTTTTTGTAAGTAATTTGGTGGGATGTGTGTCTGATAAATTTCAAAAACAAAAGCTAGGTAACTCTTATGATGGATGAGATTTGTTATTATTATTATTATTATTATATATATATATATATATATATATATATATATATATATATAAGTTTTAAATGTATCACGCTCAAAAAAATACCTCAGGTAATAAAAACGATCAAATATTTCAAAGTTTAAAAATTGTGCATATTATTATTTAATGTTTTTTTCAAACTAATATTTATTTTATTTCTCACTTATTGAATTGCTTAAAAATGCCATTTACAATTCTTTTAAATATTACACTTCCATTGGTTGTGCCTAAACTTCAAGGCTTGCTAAATGCTATCTTCTAACAAGACAATGCAAGACCACATGTTGCACTTCCTCTACCACATGACATTCCTCTATTCACATAGTATTCGATTGTTACCAATTGAAAACATCTGAGCATGGGTTGCTGAGAGACTGGTCTGCCCCCCTTCTCCAGCTAATACGGTTGATGAAGTGTGGCATAGACTTGAAACAAAATGGAATAAGTTGCCCATTTCTGTCATCCAAGCTCAGTATGACCCCATGACTAACCAGGTAAGGGTCGTTTCAACCGCCAGGGATGGCAGTTGTTTCTACTAATTTTCACCCCTGTAAAACCCCACACTGCTACCAAATTTCAACATTTTATCTTCATATCATAATGCTTAAGTAAAATGAATCTCTTTTTCGTATTTAGTTTCCCCTTGGTGTCAATTTTAATAGCCAGAAATGCAATTTTATTACTCAGAAAACTTTGAAAAAAAATTATCGTCTATTTTATTAGATGCTCACACTACAAGAGTTTGAAAATATTATTGAGTTTGAGTCTGATTAGAAAGGCAGAAAATACAAATCAACAATATTTGGCGAAAAATTGTTAGGAAAAAAACAAATTCAGTATAAAAAATAATTATAGTACAAAATATAATTAGAAAAAAGGCACAGTCAGGAAAGATACCGACCCACTCATAACACTCAAGAACGTGGAATTCAAATTCTACAACAAAATATATGAAAATAAAAGCTAAAAATAGATCGCTTCATTTATAAAAGAAAATGTACCAAATACTCAAACAAAAACTATAGTTAATGAATTTTAAATAATAATCTTACATGCATTAAATGATACTCTATTGGTTATTGTAGGTATCTAACCGTAATTATCAATTGATTCCATTTAAGTCGATGTTTAATTTTAATTAGTCGATGTTTAATTTATAGAGTTTTATGATTGGTATTTCTAACTTCAAGATGATTTTTAAGGCTTTTTGTTTCCGCTAGTTAGGAAAAAGTTATGTTACAAGAGTAGAAGAATGATTTTATTTTATAGCTATGTGTATAGAAGTTTATTCTCGCTTAAAAATTTCTAAAAAGGAATTCTGAATATTAATATTCATTACATTCTTAAATCCTTTTGCATAGCTCTTCATTTTCAAAAAGGCATAATTATGTAAATTTTACTCTAAGTCTTTTTCTGGTTAAACCAATTAATGTTTTCTCTGATCAGGCTAATAACTGAACTTTTTAGGAAAAATTATATATGCTGCATAATATCATGCTGCAAAATACTAACAAAAAAAACTAACTTTTGGCAAATACAAGAACAATATATATATATATATATATATATATATATACTGCTGTTTGTAGAAAATGCAACACCATGAAAGAATCATCACAATCAAATGAAATTTAATGCAGAAACGACTTGTACTGATACAAATAAATGATGAAATTTTCAAAACAAAAGAAACAAATTAAGCGTCCGAAATCAGTATTTGGTGCAGCCACCATGCGCTGCAATAAGTGCTGCTATACGACGTGGCATGGAGTCAAACAGATGTTGAATATCTGCTTGAGGAAGAGAATTCCATATCGCTTGTATGCGCAACCAAAGTTCTTCTTTGGAAACTGCAGGACGCGGATCACGAGCGAGACGCCGACCAACCATATCCCACACGTGCTCAATAGGTGACATATCCGGTGAATAAGCAGGCCAAGGAAGAAGTTGCATGCGTTGTGCTGAACAGAAGTCTCGAACAGTCCGCGCAACATGTGGGCATGCATTATCCTGCTGAAAGATAGCTCCAGGGATGCCTTGAAGGAAAGGAACGACTTCGGGCTGTAGCACTTCACGGACGTACCTGTTGCTATTGAGATTACCCTCAATTCGTATCAAATTGGATCGTCCATGATACGAAATCGCACCCCAGACCATAACTCCGGGTGTTCGACCACTATGTCGTTCAATAATACACTCAGGAAGGCAGCGTTGACCGGCATAACGTCTAACACGAACACGGCCATCATGGGTCCACAAATTGAAGCGTGATTCATCTGAAAAGACAACTTGGTGCCAATCAGCTCGCCTGTCTCTGTGCTCAAGAGCCCACTGCCGACGCAGCCGTCGATGATTCGCCGTGAGGGGAATCCTGTATAAAGGCACCCTTGCAGGCAATCCACGGCGCAGCAGACGACGACGAATTGACGAAGCCGACAATTGTACACCTGTAGCAGTAGACCAACGTGCTGCCAGCTGCCTGGAGGAAGCTGTGCGATCATTCACCGCCATGCGGAGCAGGTGTCGATCATCGCGCTCTGACGTCACCTTCTGTCGTCCAGTGCCTGTTTTTCGAGTTGTTCGGTGCTCGTCGGTCCACTGCTTCCAAACTCGCATCACTGTGGAACTGTTCCGCTGCATACGAGCTGCTATTGCGCGATAGGAAAATCCTCCTTCTCGAAGGCCGATTATCCTCCCTCGTTCAAACTCCGTAAGTTGCTTGAATTTCTTATTCTTCCGTCGTGGAGGCATACTCAGGTCTCACTAAACGTTTGCCACTAACAAATAATCATAGACTTTTTTCAACGTCCCGCTACAGCACTTTATTTATACGCTTTCAGCATCAATTCAGAGGGCGCTGCGCGCGCCGCGCACGCGCGATGGCTCTGAAACTTTATTAATTTGCATAATATCCTATAATTGACATTTGCTGCGAATTTCATTTGATTCTGATGATTCCTTCATGGTGTTGCATTTTCTACAAACAGCAGTTTATATATATATATATATATATATATATATATTGTATACACACACACACACACACACACACAAATATATATATATATATATATATATATATATATAAATATACACTCAAATCATTTTAAACACGATTTTTTATACGAAAGTTTTTGTCCACGCAGGAATCTTTAAAATATTTTTTCATTCTAATTTTGACAGTGTAATCAGAAGACGGTCGGTTTATGCCCACACATCTATGAGTGACTTTGTCCACTACGTGGTTTGCTTACTATGGATCCTGGAGTTACGTGGAATACCTTAATTTTATAACCACTTTATTCTTAATTTCATTGTATTTCATCTTAAACATAGTATTTCGTTCTTCAGCATTAAATGCTTGTTGAAAAATACTTTGCCAGGATGCGTCAAAAGTGGAAGTTTCGTTGTAGAAAAAAATCAGCCGCATGTTCTGAAATTATAACTCTAACAAATGCAATTGGTTTTAACAACATGGAAATGGCTAGCATCGAAGAATTAATGCCAGAAAGACCTTTGGATGAGGACGATTTTATCAAATTTTTGACAGTTCATGATAGAAAAGAAATCGATAATGACAAAGTTTAAGGTGAGGCTCAGATATTAACAGCTGAATTTATGCGAGAGGGCTTGAAATTTGCTACAAGTATGGAACATATTTTCTAGCTCGTGATCCTAACATAGAGCGTGCATTAAAATGCCAATGTAATCTTAAGTTTTGTGTAGCAGGATATCAAGATTTTGTAAGCAACTTGAGAAACCATAAAAAAGCCGATAATAACAGACTGTAACCGCAAAAGAAACCAAAAGAGACCGTTAATAACGAATAAAATTCATCATTTGAATTATTGTCGACAGTCGTGCTAGGCATACCTGAAACATCTACTGATGAGAGCATTTTTGATCCAGTTTGTAATAAACGTGCAAGCTTTTATCAAACAGCTTTGGATAGAAATTAGTAGTAGTTTTATTCCTAATTTCAATTTGAATTTTTATACGTGGTGTATACCTATTGGCTAAATTTTCACTGTATACTAATGTTATTTTTTTGTAATATATATGAATTATTTTTTTATGTATGTAATATGGATTTCCTTTTTTGCACAGTTATGTAAGGAACGTTTCTAACGCGTAAAAAAAAGAGTTGGGTGTAAATAGTTATAAACTTGACAATTATTACATTAATCTTTCACATACTAATTCATTTTTCTATTTTAGTTTTATGAATGTTAATTTAAATTTTATGAATGAATGTGACGGCAATTATGGTTATTTATATGTGTTTGTTTTTTTTGAAATTTCCTATACTATAATATAATTAAAGTACAGCATATAGAAAACTTAATCTACTTCATCATAGTAAGACACTTTTAATAATTTGTAAATTAATATTTAATGTATACTAAGAAAATAATATGCAGTATTTATTTACTTCATAGAAATTCTTGGAATTCTTATCAGAATGCTACGAAAGCAACCGTTTTATATTTAAAACGCAAAATTAGCTTTTAGATAGGTATTGAAATATCTAAATTTAAGAAAATTATATTAATGTATTTTAAGGGAAAAAAGAGTTTATTTTTTATTGTCATTTTAGAATAATATAAGTTACACTTTACGAATTGAAATGCGGATACATCTACATACAATTAGTAACGTGAAATAAAATTTATCAGTTTTATAAATAGTAAAATATTTTATAAGTTCATAAATTATATAAAAACATGTGTATAAGGTAAAAGTGTATTAAGAGGAAAGCAGCATATATCAATAAAAAATGCAAATTACCAAGACTGTTATGACAAAAAATAATCTAAAATTTCAAAAATGAGCAAATTAACATATTAAATTTATTCGAGTATATTTATAATATTATAATTATTATATGCCTCTCATTTAATTATTTTAATTACAATCACAGTAATATTTTAACTTGTGAATTCAATCACTATTTTACATCACCATTAACACTTCATAGGAGTATTTTAATAAATGGATTGTGTATTTCTCCAAGTCCCTAAGTACTTACTTCATTAAACACTTTAATATTCAAGAGAATCTATTTCATTATCATGGCATCAAACTAGTTCCAAACCTCCATCAGGGTATTGAATTACCAATCCACTTTCACTCTCGGTTACACTATCATTAATTTCGTTCCAAATAATCTCCTAAGGTAGGTATTTTTTTAGATGGCAAATTAATTTGAAATCCCCATGCACAATACCCGTCAATCTATCCCAACTATCCAAAGAAAGAACTTTTCATCCAAGTGCTTTCAGCATGATTGCGTTCGACCGATGCCACCACTGTGGACCAATTACTGTAATAAACACCTGGAGAGAGCCGGCCCAACTCTTCCCTGGCGTTTGTTTAATTGAACGGGTCTACGGAGACGTATCGGAAATTAATCGTAACCGTTTCCCGCGT
>BMAW01078601.1:0-10779 GCA_019974015.1 Nephila pilipes | reverse complement strand
TGTAAAGCTAAATATTACTTAGCGAAGTAAATAAACCTAAAGCAAAACTATATACAATTATATTATAATGATGAAGTAATACTTTTTTAATCACTTGAACATAAAACCATGTTTCGTTTATTTTTCGTTTATGGCTGGCAAGGTCTGTATTTTGGGATGCGCATGGAATAATTTTCATTGACTACCTTGAAAAAGGAAGGACCATCAACAGCGACTATCACATAGCGTTATTTGACCGTTTGAAGGACGAAATCGCCGAAAAACGGCCGCATTTGAAGAAAAAGAAAGTGCTGCTTCACCAAGACAATGCACCGTTTCACAAGTCAGTGAAAACGATGGCAAAAATCCATGAATTGGGCTTCGAATTGCTTCCTCATCCACCGTATTCTCCAGATCTGGACCCCAGCGACTATTTCCTGTTCTCAGATCTCAAAAGAATGCTCGCTGGAAAGAAATTTTCGTCGAATGAAGAGGTGATCGCCGAAACTGAGGCCTATTTTGAAGTAAAGGACAAATCGTACTACAAAAATGGTATCGAAAAGTTGAAGGGTCGCTATAATCAGTGCATCACTCTTGTAGGGAATTATGTTGAATAAAAAAAATTAATTTTGCCAAAAAAATGTGTTTTACTATGGTAGTCTGGGGACTTTTAAATTGATCTGTTAAAGGAAATTTGTCGGCAATGTCTTTCTGAGCTTCATAAATGGTTCTTTTGCTTATGGTTGAATTGTTAATACCAATTGCATATTAATATTTCTAGTGTTGGTCGGATCTCATTTTTCTGTCATCAATGGAATCATAGAAGGAATCATAAAAGGGTAATGCGATTTATGGAAAATAGACTTTTTGAACGATATTGTGCTTTGGAGTATCGGGAAATTTTTAATTATTACAGTAAATAAAATATATCTATACAAATTTATTCTGAATATTAATTATATACATGAGGACATAAATTACAGCTTTTCCTGTAGACTTGTTTGGTTTCAGGTGAATTAAAGCAACCAAACGAAGAAAAAAAAATTATGCATGAAATATTAAAATATTTAATACCACTTTTTTTAAGTAATATGTTACAGATATAAAGCATAAACATACTTTTCGGCTCGTCGTCCTCGTTACTTTAAAGTGGTGCTAACTCAAATGAATATTAAATTTAGCACGCTGCTTTTCCAAGTTTTGCTTGGTAAAGCGGCGTGCATAAAAACTTAAGAGCAGACATAACTGTTTCCCAAATATACAATTAGGGAGGTCGGGTTGTTCGTCCCCACATAATTTGAGCTACTTGAAAGTAAACATCTCTGCTAAAACTAAAACCTAACTCTAAGCTGCTGAGTCAGATTAATAATATACAATTATAGAAAGAATTGAAATAGGATTTGCTAATTTTACTTTAACCACAGTTAACGTTTCTTGTTTTCCTGTTAAGTTCCCGGAAAAGTAGAATTATTCAAAATGAATATTAATTAACGTACATTACGCGTTTTTTTTAGCCCCAGGTCCCACATAAGCAGTTATTATGAAAAAAAGAAAACATCTTCGCATTCTTAAAGCAGGTTTATTTTCCCGCTCAAAACTCTTTTTTTTTCTAAAGTACATAAATGTTGCCAATGTTACCAAACAAAAGAATAAAAACAGAAAATTCTCTCATACACATAGCTTAATTATTAAATAAAAAGCTAAAATAAGAGCAAACGATGAATTATTAAAGTAAATAATAATATTCTATTCGGATAATAAAATAAAATCAGACGATAAATAATAATAATATTCTATTCGGATAATAAAATAAAATCAGACGATAAATAGTAAAGCTAAATATCACTTAGCGAAGTAAATATACCTAAAGCAAAACTATATACAATTATATTATAATGATGAAGTAATACTTTTTTAATCACTTGAACCCAAAACCATGTGTCGTTTACTTTATGCCAAAGCATTTTTGTTGACTCCAATTTTTATAACATCATGTTAGCGTATGAAGAAAATGAAATTCGTTATTTTGATTTCACAAATAAAGAACTCGTCTTATGATTTCTTCAAGGTCTTAACTTCATTGAATATTTATCCCACTGGGACCCAATTATTATCAAGCCATCCTGATATTAATTGCTTCCTCCTTTATTTTTTTAGAGAAACCCCAAAAAATATTACAGAGAATGGTATAGAATCAAAGATAAAGAATCTATTAGCGAAGGGTGTGATTTGTTGCTTTGCAATGACTATCTCCCTCACAACTAACGCCACATAGCAAATATCGGACTCGTTCGATTGAGACGTCATCAACCAATGATCATTAGAAGCATCAAATTATAACATTCAAATATAAGCTAGTGTAATGGTAAAAGCGATAAAAATTTGAAAATGTAACGCACTTTTTCACACTCAAAATGAGTAATATAACTTTAGGTGAAACGGCATCTTTTAAAACTTATACAGAAGAAATATATAAATTTATATAAATGAATTTCAAACAAGATTTGATAACTTCAAATTACTAGAAAATATTTTTTCTTTCTTATCTCACATTTATTCAGTGGATGTAAAATAAATACCTAATGACGTATAAATCCCTGTAATAGAGATACGATGTGATTCATAATTATAGGTAAAATTCAGTGAAGTTGGCGTACTGAAAATTTTAAATTTTAACCTGCCAGATCTGAAAACACTTGAAAACCTACATATGAAATATTTCCTGTGTTTGGGAGAATTTTTCAGTGCGAACAGCTATTTTTACTTATGATGGAAATTAGTCTCCTATCAGATTTAGAATTTCTGACATTATCTTGGGTTAGTTTTAAAATTAATCAGTTCCAAACAAAATTACCTCCGAAGTAGAAAAGAAGAAGTGATGTCAAATGTCAGAAAAAAATCCATTTAAAATATCATGGTCTTGTTCTTTTTTTCCCGACACTTTCCGAAACAAAGTTTTTTCTCTGAAAACTATTTTTATAATTCGTCTCTTAGTGGCCCACATCAACTTAAGCCTTTTTCTGTTGGCCCATGTCGGTCTTGGAGTTCGATACCCCTGCTCTATATAATCACCATCCAGAGTGATGCAAATCTTCCGGCGTTTCTTGACCATTCGAAGGCCGGTATTGCAGAAATCAGCGGATGGAACGGAAAACAAACATATCAACAAGAATAACTGAAATGTACAGCATTATGTGCATAAAGGTCAATTAATATTATGAATAAACTCTATTCACTTATCTCTTCCATTTCTTATTAATAATTAAAACATTACTAGAACCCTTCGTATAAGGCTGTGAATGAAGTGAAATATTTTTCTGAATGATACTCCTGAAATGAATGTAATAAAGACAATATTTATCTAATAATATCATTTATGTGAAAGTTTATTTTTCTGAGTGATATTCGTTATTTAAATATGACGAACATTACTCTTTTTCTGAATGGCATTGGATATATTAAAATTAACCCGAATGATGCATTATATATATAAAAAAAATCTACAAATAGTTATATTTCTCCAAACGAATTTCTTTATATGAATGAAGTGAATGCTAAACCTTTTTTTCCTGAATGATATACTTTTATTTTAATATTATGAATGATTATCTCTGACCTATGCAGAGCATTGTCTGGATATCTTCATCCATGCAATGATAAAAGATTAAATTTTGAGATTTAATAATACATTTATATCAGAAATACAAAGATGCTTCGGAAAACTTGCTGATACTCTGTTACTTTCGTAATACCCTCAAAAATTTCTCATGTCCACGTCCTCTTTCATTCTGTGCATTATTTTATAGGTACGCATGCATTGTATTCACAATGACCTTGTAATTAAATGTGAAATCTGAAATAGCATATATTGCACACCACGAAGTAAGGATACAGTTAACCCCAGTCAGGGGGAAATTTTTCCATAAAAACAAAAATTCTTATAACAAAATACAGTTTCCAATTTGATTATTAATTTTTTTTTTCAATTCGTGGCAGCAAATTTTCAAATTTCTCATTACTTCAAAAAATCTAATTCTAAAATTACGATTTTGGAACTTCTTTAAATTTATAGACAATGAACAAAAGTTATTTTAAATATTTTTCTTCGTTCTCCTCATAAACGAAAAATAACTAATAAATTTTTTCACAATACTCAATTATTCAAAATCAAGCACACAGTTACAAAATCAATTCTTTTGGCTTATAATTTATAAATATAAATGCATTCATTTTAAAAGAGTTGATTTCTGGGATTGTCCAGAAAAAGAGAGAGCAGAGCATTTAATGGTCAAAGATTTTTTTTCACAATAATTGGCAAAACTGCGTTGAAGAAGGAACTCTTGGGAGTAGAATGCATGTTGTTGATCTCACTCAGTTGAAAAATATTACTGTAGTTCCTCGTTGATTCTGAGCCCGCAAAAAAAAACCATGAGAAGTATTATTCGGTTACTTATGACGAATGGAAGAAGATCCTTCTAAACTTTTGACATATTAAAAATTGTTTACTGAGACAATGCCATGATCCGTATTAATGTATAACAGGGATGTTATGAGGATAAAATGACGAAAAAAAACTTCCCGACTTGAAATATTAAAATATTTAATACCACATTTTAAAATAATATATTATTAATATAAATTAAATTCTAATGTATATTCCATCACGTTTTCCCCGTAACTTTTAGGAGGTACAATCTCTAGTGAATTTCAAATTTGCCACACCGCTTCTCAAAGCAGTTAGACTTAAATAAAAACTTAAGCACAGACATAACTAAATATTTCTTAAATATCAGATCTAGGATGAGGAGTTGTTCCCCCAATGTAATTAAGGTTATAAACGTCTCTCTCTCTCTCTCTGTGTGTGTGTGCTAAAATTAAAAGGTAGCTTTAAACTGTTGAGTCAGATTGATTATATATAGTTTTAAAAAATTGAAATAGGGTTTGTTAATTTCATTTTAACAAGATTTGATGTACATTCTTTTCCTGTCAAGTTCTCAAAAACCCGAGTTATACAAATTAATTATTAAATAGTGTAAATCATTTTTACTGTTCCCAGGCTCCCCAGAAGCAATCAGTATCAATGAAACAAAACAACTTCTTCACATTCTTAAAGCAGGCAGTAAATATTAAGTGTTCTAACTTAGCGATGTAAATGTTCCTTAAGCAAACCAAATTTGTTTATTAAAATAACGATCTATTTTATTGTGAATTATTTGAACCCAAAACCATGTATTCTTTATTGTAAAACATCGTATTTTTGTTGCAACCGTTTTCTCAAAACATCAACAACATGTTAGCACAAGGGGGGGGGGGATTAAAACTGTTTGAAAAGCCTGGATTTCGGCTTATATTAAAACGGTCTTCAAATGATTGGATATTTATCCCACTGGAACACTTATCAAGCCGCTCTGATATTAATAGCGTCCTTCCATTATTTTTTTGGAGAAACCCCAAAAAATATTACGGAGAATGGTATAGACATAAAGAAGCAGATTATATTAACGAAGGATGTGATTTGTTGCTTTGCAATCCCTATCTCCCTCACAACTAACGCCATACAGCAAATATCATTCATTCGACTGAGGTGTCATCAACCACGCATCTTCCACCCCAGATCTAGCGCCTTCATTTTTTCAACTCTCTGAAGACGTTTATGTAAAGAAAAAAAAAGATTTTGTGAGGCGATGCTGTGCAGAGTGCCATCAAGCATTGTCCGAAAAGATAGACTTGTTTGACTAAATGCATAAACATAGGAAAATTCATTCAAGCGATCAAAATGTAGGCGAAGGAAGGTGATTACGCCTAAAAGTAGGGTTTGATGCACGTACACGAAATTGTTTTTTAAAAATATATAACTTATTCTATTTTTACGAAATTGAATATTCTTACTTCCTGAACACCGCTCGTAATATTCTTTTGTGAATATCCCGCAAAACTCACCTTCCGGTAGTAAATGTCTCATTCTCATATGGAAAGTGTTCTATGAGTTCTCAGTGCTATTAGTTTACGTCAAAATGTTTTTTGGTTGATTTTTATTAAAACTCATCTGAGACACAACACAAGGGATATTGGCAAAGTCCTTTAGAATTGTTGTCAAATGACGAGAAGGGCATCTGAGATGGATCATCACTCGAGTTCGATACCACATCATATTCAGGCTCCGACTGATTTTGCATATATCATCTACACCCTATGGCATCAAATCGAAACGTGAACTCCTTACGAGACAGCAGAAATGTCGACCAAAAGCGCGTGATCCTAACCATATAACCACCAATAACCTAGATGGTTTTTAAAAAAGTTGAGATTACCAATTATATGAATAAAAGTGTAATTTAACCAAAAAGTTGTAAAGGTAACACGGATTACTTTTCCCATTCGAACCATTTAATTACTTTATCTTTTTTGATGTAAATCCCTAATTAGAAAATTCAGGAAAAGCATTTTGAAACTGTATTCGAAATAATGTGAAATTTGGAAATTTCCGAAGCGAGCCTTTTTGATAAATTCTAAAAATTTGTTGATGTCACGATATCTTAATTGTTAAAGTCAGGAACTTAACACCAGAGTTATTCAACTCATCTCATAATTTGAGTCCAATTTCTCCGAAGTTATTAATGAGAAATATAATAGGTAGCTGAATATTAAATTCACATTTGTATGAAAATCATTGTACTTTTCGGCAGATACGTGAGATAAAATCTCAGATATTTCCTCGGAAATTAACAGTGATTTTCAGTCTAGCTTGTCTTTACGAAAACCGAGTAGTTGCACAAACAAACGAAAAATTGCAGAATAACTACAAAACTTTAAAAAAAAAAAGAGAGAGAGATCATTTTACATTAAAATATGCATCAGAATAACTTTTTTGATATGTCTTAAGATTATTAGTGTTCGAAATTTGTTTACAGTAATTTCCAAACATAATTTTTTTTTTCACCATAAAGCTGCCCTATGCTTAAGAGCTCTGTCTTGAGAGTAACATACGTGCTAGTTTGTCTCAGTTGGTTGAAAAATGTTATTGCAGTGCCGTGTTGAATTGAGTGTCTCAATTCCGAGTCCCGCCAGGAACGGGTTAAGAAGCGTATTTCTGTTTCTTATGAGGAAGGAAAGCGCGTCGCTTCAGATATTTAACTTAATTTTAAAATTGCTTTTTTGAGATTAATTATAACTGTATCCGTGCAAATGTGTATCAGTGGTGTTATGAGTTTAAAATGACAAAAAAGAAAAGAAAGCAAAAATACTACACAAACTTAAAAAAAATTATAATAGTTAATACCACTAATTTAGATAATGTTTATACATATAAAATAAAACTTGTTTTTCGACATGCCATTTTCCTCACCTTTAACAGGTGCTCAGTGAGAAGGTTGTAATTTTCACACATCGAATTGCCTGTGGTGTGTAAAAAAGGTGTACGAGTTTCAACGTTACAAACTTTCATGAAAATTCGAACTAATTCCTATCTGGAATTGTATCCCACGTTTTGATGTAATTCTACATTAGGCTAGCCAGCTCAGATGTCGTCCTCGTCATTTGGCCGAGGTTCAAAATTACGAAACCCGTCGTCAATAGCCCTCGTGTTACCTCTATTGGAACGTTAATAAAAACTAAACTTATTGACATTAGGCTAAGACAGCCTTATATTAGCATATATATATATATATATATATATATATATACATATATACACGTGTGTGTGTGTCAGTTAGAAAGTTTTCCATGATTTATGTTATTAGTTTACGAAATGAATGTTTTTAGTTTATTTTTTGGCAAAACCACACTGTTACGCAACGCTAGAGATATTGACAAAGGACAGCATCATTTTGAACTGTGGTCAAATGACGAGAACAACATCTGAGTTGGAACATCACTCTTCAAATTTACTTCTATAACGCACCAATGTGAGATCTTTGAGTTGCACAGACAGATTTTGTGTACCTCAACTCCACCACACGAAGTGAAATCAAGGATTCGAACTCAATGTTGCACTGCAGTAATGTCGAATAGAAGTCCGTGATTCTGGTTATACAGCCACATAATACCTAAATGTCTTTTTTTTTTAAAAAAAAAATATTGAGATTACGAGTCATGTGAATAAAAACAATTTAACAAAGTGCAATATAGATAACACCGATGACTTTTCCTACAACTCCGGTTAACTATTTCAACGTTTTCCAAGTTAATGTCCTGATCATAAATTTCACAAGTTTATTTTCAAACTGGTCAAGAATTGCTGTTCAATTCTGTAATTTTGGAAACAGATTATTTTTGAAAATTTCCAAAAATTATTCGATATCACGATAGCTTAACTGTTAAATTTGTAAACTTCTGACTAGTGATATTCAATTTATGTCGTGATTTGAGTCCCTTTCCTCCGAAAGTAGCTGTAAGGAATACATTAGCCACTGAACTTTAAATTTCGATTATTTCCCAAATATTTACTCCATGCGACAGAATTGCGAGGCAAAATCTCAAATATTCTCCTCGGCACTTGACTTTCATTTGAAATTACTAGGATCTCTTATTGCATTCGTGTAATTCTGGAATGTCGTGAATTAAAAACAGATAATCACAGGCCACTTAAATACAACAAAAATCAACAACTTTTATCTGAAAATCGAAATCGGTGAATGTCGAAAATAGGTGACTTCCTCATATACTGACTTCATCATTTGACTGCGGCTCAAAGCAACGAAACATGTCTCAAAGTGAGGGAATTTATCGCAGGCGAAGCAAAATACACACTCAAAAGCCTTCAATCTATGAACTAAAAATGAATAATTACACCCATAAAAATTTTTAAATTTAGTTTTACAAAATAAGGAATGAAGTAGTTTAAAAACTTTTGATGCAGTCTAAACGAATTTTGCATTCCAAAAATGTGTAGGACTCTATATACATCTATTTTTGTACACGTGTGCCAAGATTATCCATTTTTCATATTTAAAGTTATGTTATAATTACTAAGGAACAAAAATGCGAGTAAGAGAATAGCTTGCTTCGCTTCCTTAAGAATTTAAGTGATTAATGGAATTTTTAAAGGAATACTTTATTAAATGGAATAGTTATTATCCTAGTTGAGTAATAATCGACTTTTTAAGACAAGGTACTCAAGCATCGCTTCAATCATTTACAATAATAGCTTTAACATAAAGAAACTCTTTTTAAAGTATTATATTATTTTTAAAATGTACAAAAAAATTGTAAGAGAGAAGGTATATTAATGTATTGTTATGTCACTAGAGCCAAATTTTTCAGTGATGATAATAAATAGGCAGAAAAGTTTCTTTTTGGAGTGGAGATTGAATAGTTGATTTTCTAGGATTCGAATAACAACGGCAGTTATGCCCTTGAGAATAATAATTCTATATATACTCGTATATATATCAAAGAACTTTATCTTTTTAAAGAAGTTCTGAACACTTATTATTTACTACATTTTCCTTTAGTTTTCTGAATGTATAGTGGATTCATTAATTTATTTATTGTACTAACGTCGCCTTAGAAGAAACACAAGGCCTATTAGGGACGGACCTCGTAATTTTGAGCCTCGTTCAAGTGATGAGGACGACACTTGAGCTGGTACCTTGAATAGATTTATTGTGCATCACACATCCACTAGAAAGGAATTCAGTATTGAGAAGGAATTGGATTGTGTGTAAAATATGCATGTGTGGATATCATTTGATATAGCAAGATTAAACATCCAGCTCTGCTTGGTTAAAGCAGACCATATTTCGTCTCAGACCCTATTATTCACATAAGATGATATTTCACATTTTAGTAAATCTTGTTGGTAGACAAATTAAGGAACAATGAACTAGAAGAAGCATTTCCCTTTAGGATTTCTTCGCGTAATATTAATGAACTGAGCTCAGAACTGGAAAACATTTTCCGTTTACAAAATGCTTGAATATTAATTATATATTCTGACTTTACTACTCATTTCTATTTAAATCAATCCATATTATCTGGTGTAAAATGTGTTCAATATGGGTTTTTAAACTTTACATATTCAAAAGAAAAATGGTGCGTTTTTGGAATGTTCTTCAATTTTAAAAGTACTACAACATAAAAAGATGTACGAGTTTCAATGTTACAAACTTTAATGAAAATTGAAACATTTTCCTATCTGAAATTGTGCTCCACGTTTTGATGTGGCTCTGTGACATTAGGTGAAGACAGCCTTATATTAGCAGGTATATATACTAGGTCAATTGAAAAGTCTTGCATTTTGCCCTCTAATCAAAATTACAATGTTCGCCATCTCACTTCTTAAGCCCCATCAAGCCAACATGAGGACCTCAAGTCCCAATAGATTTAACATACATCCCACCCGCAGCAAGACTTTGGAAGAAAGAGACCCCTATTCACAACCCATTGGAGGAAATGATCCCATTATTCTACCTACAGGTGTCACTGTGGACTCCGTCTTTCTAACTAAATCGATCCTCTTAAAATTCCCATAATACAAAGTCAACACTGCCACTCCCGAAAATCGATTTTCTGCATAAGTTATGCAGAAGACTAGACTGTGTATCCCTTCACAGTGTCGAATCGAATCCCAGAGCGAATTAAATTATATCTCCCTTTCGCGTTTCAGATTTCCGGGCATTTATTATTAGAGTGGGTAATATGGGATGGAGCTTCCATAACCACGACAGATGAGACACAATTGATAGCGTCTGCATTAACAGAATATGAGATGACAAACCTGATTGGGTAGATTTAGGAAGTAAGCCTTTCTCCATTGCCTGAGCCTGTTTGAAGCGTGTTTTCTACAGATATTAACACATG
>BMAW01078595.1:103089-175272 GCA_019974015.1 Nephila pilipes | reverse complement strand
GCCATTGAAATACTATCTCTCACTCAAGCTTCTCATTACGATGTCAATAAACAGTTAGAATGACATGTTAGCTACTGATTCATAGATTAGTTTTGATTGGTATCTCATTCATCTGTCACCGTCGATGAGATATTAATTCATCGTCATACAGCGGAAACCACGCGACGATTAAAAGAATGAGTTGCTTCCATTGAATGTGCATCAATGAAGGCGAAAACGGCTGGGAAAAGATATGACTATGATTTCTTAGTATGAGAAAGGCGTCCTACTCATGGATTTCTTAGAAAAAGGATTCGATGCCTGGACAGTATTACAGCGAGTTATTCATTATTCCGAGTTATTCCGGGCTGATGCACGTTAAATCTGTCAGGGTCCAAAGTCCGCCCGTGGCGTGATGTGGAATTTAGGAGAGAGAGGTGCCAGCTCAGGTGTCGTTCTCGTCACTTGACCGATGTTCAAAATCACTAAGCCCGTCGTCAATAGCCCTCGTGTTGCTTCTCGTCCGATGTTAATAAAAACAAACCGAATAATTCCCAATTTCTGTACTTATCACTTCCATTTCTCAGTATTAACACGGGTACTTTGTGATCCTTTGTTATTATAGAGTATTGTATTAATACAGAATCCAATAACTTAACACTAGACATTTTTTAAGCTGTCCCTTATATTTTCCGGTCATATCTATTTTACTGAAGGAAAAATAATTAATATTTTTGTTAATTAATGTAACTTTTCTTAATGTTACTTGGCACTTTGTTGAAATGATTGAATCGTAGTTATCGGTTTGATAGCGTATGAAGTATCAATTTCCCATCCAGGTTTAAATCTATCTTGAGATTGATAAGGATTCTACTCAATAAATCTGTCGCAGACTGAAAGTCTTAGTACTAGAGTTAGACGTTTTAGTCAATATCGTCACACACACACACACACACATCTAACCATGTTTCAGAATTGAAAGATCTGATTCATGTTCTGTTCATTTAAACCATAGGTTCCAAACCTTTTATGACTTTCTGCTCCCTTCTCTAAAAAAATTAATCTCCATTTCTTTGTTAAGAAAACACTTTAAAGTCTGTATTTTTTTTTCCCTTCAGAAATAAAAACATATCCCTTCCTTCCTTTCTTAAAATCAATATAGTTGCGAGCTTACAGATATTTAATAAATACTTAAATACTTAAGAAAGCCAGAAAAAATTAGTCATCCAGCACAAACTTTTTTTTTTTTTTTTGCATTCTGTCGTGTGTATTTTATCTCATGCAACTGAAATGTATATTCTAGCTTTGAAAAGAAAAGTAGGAAACTCGATAGGATTAACAGTATGCTTGGAAATTCGTGGTGATATATCGATGGGAGTTTTAATCTTATTCTGTGTGAATTTTTAAAACAAGCTTTGTGGATCGAGCCGAAACATACCAATATACGTATATACTGCAGCGTTCCGAGTGGTTCACAGCGCATGGTGTGACTCGTTCATGTACTAGTCGAAAAGGTATTGGGAAACAAGCTATAATCTACCAACTCCCACTTATGATACGTAGTTATCTTGCTTTAGAATTATTCCTTATAGCATGTGTTCGTGACTTTTAGTATCAGTCAAGCTTTACGGCGTGTTCTTTTGAGCACTCTATAAAAATGAATATTTATATGGCATCCTATTTACACGTCTGAGTAAATATGAATATTTATATGGCATCGGGTCTGATGCCATATAAATATTCGTATTTACTCAGATGGTTCCAAGTCAACGAATCGTGTTGGTGTCTCTTATTTGATTGATAAATCAATCAACGCTTTCTAGCTTCATCGTATATGTTTTGTTTTTATTGCTGAAATGTCTGCCATTAGTAAAACGTTAGAATATATCTCAAGCCAAAGGGATGTAAATTTTACTCTCCTCACAAGATTCTATGAGTATCTTAGAATCTTTACATCATTCAAACCAATTCTCATTTGTTGATCACTGATACACTAAAAAAAATTCATAACCTAAATTAGAAATGTTGAATAGTTTTTTAGTGGAACACCTTTCCAGGTTAAAATATAGAGCAATGAAACAATCCACAGTGCTGCTAAATCTGCCACAGGTGTAATATCTCTCACTATTCCAAGCTGAGATATCGTAAATATATAAGGAGCTATCCATGGTCTTCGGCAAGATTAATGGAATCTTGAAATTCATAACAAACTGAATCAAAAACTTCTGAGCCACATAGAAGACAAGACGTCGTTTTAACAAGTGTACGAATAGGATTCACTAGACTTCAACATAAACATCTCATTTTGAGGGAAAATCCGTTATGTGCAACTATAGTGTTTATCCTCTGACAGTGAGACCTATGTTAACAGAATGTTGTTTTTTATTTTACATCAATTTGGATAGAAAGTGAGACACCTTAGATATAGAAAAAATGAGCTTATTTATGTCAAAACAGAAATACTTTTTTCAAAAAAAAATTTAAACCAATGAAATTCATATTTTAACATTGAGATATCTGTATACTTATATGTACGTTAATGTTAAGAAATTCGCCTTTAGATGCATAAATTATTATGTATGATCAATTAATGATCAATAACTACAAGTATATTCACATACATAATACTTGTGCTAACCTTTAGGTACATCTTACATAAAAAAACTCAATACATTTATATCTTGCAAAGCTTGCATAGATCTAATGAACATAATATTCTGTACATTGAACATAATTATGCTCTTAAAAATTAAATTTATAAAAAATTTTAAAAAATATATTTTTTTAAGATTAAATTTTCTATAATTTTTATGTCAATGTTCTACAGAACCAGAAGTTTTTGACAGTTTATTTTAAAAGAATACGTTCTCTGTGTATAGGAAATAGCCCCATTTTGTGGAGTAGAGAATATCAGCATTTTGGACGAAGTAAATTTTGATAAGTGTCCCATAATCCTAAGAAACTCATTTTAAGAAAAACATAAATACATATATATTTTATGTAGCGTGGCTCGTTTATTTTTAATTTACAATATGATTTTCTAGCGCTCTATTCATCAAATTCTCAAGTAACGTGTATTTATGGAACTAATGAAGCTTTCTCTAATTTTTAACAAAATCATAAAATGTAAAATATTTTAAAGTTTGCTATCTCAAACATTTTAAATCGTAACTATTATCATAAATTGATTTGGTTAGGTGGAAACCGCCATTCAAAAATGTTTCATTCTTTGCATGTCCACAGGGGTGTGTCTTCTTTAGGAAGGTACGCAATCATGACCCCGAGGAAGCCTAGTGATGTTATTTTATCCCATGGGGTATACTGTTTTAAGAAAACAGGGGTGACTCCCCCCCCCCAGAATACCCAAACAATCCTTCCCTATTTTCGATCCTCTTTTTTCAACCAATTTTTATCTATTTTCTCTACTTTTTCAAGCGTCTAGATCACAGTTACACTTGTCATAGGGCATCATCATCATATCCTCTTGTGCCATAAACTCGCTCATTTTTATTTACCCACTCACACTTATTTTTATACATACTATTGGTTTTATTCCGAACGTTTTAAATTATAGTAAACAAAATTATTGAGTTTTTAGTTCCCTGATTTATCCAAATATAAACTTTTAAATTGATTTTCAAATTACATGTGTTACGGGAAAATTATTTTCCTCTCGGTGTGGGTGTGCGGGGAGAGAAAAATCAATACCAACTCGGAGGATAACAACAAATGACGATTTATTTATAAGTCTTCAAGACAACACACAGGTAGCACAATTTGTACAATAACAGAAACACGGCATTTGCACAATTCAATGACACAGATACAGGAAAAACACATTAAGTACAGTCATAGTTATAACACAGCAACGCTCAACTCACCAGCTTATCGCTCCTCACTGCGTACAGCCCTCGCAGTAATATTCTGCACTTCCAAGGCAGGCTCAGACGATTCCCAGCAGATACACGTTGCTTCTTCACAACTTCACCCGGAACACTCATCATCAAATGCCAACAGCGTTCAGTCGATCCCTCGATCAATCCCCTCTACAGTCTCCAAAGACAGACTCTCCGTAACAGTTCCGCTAGATTCAGGCCGAATTTCGAGCAGATTTCCTCGGCCACGATTTTCCGAACGGTCTACATAGCCTACTCCACAGACAAACTGATTCCGTAAACAGATTCCTCCTCCGACTCACCCAGCGTCTGGAGGTAGAGCCAGGCACCTTACTCCTGGGGATTATATCAGGGTATCTCAAGGGCTTGCCTTCTTTGGGTAAGCACGGGCATTATGACCCCGAGTCACCTTGGTGATCTTTTTCTTTCTTATAGGGTTTACTATCTTTTGTAAATACGGGTGACGCACCCCCGGGTTACCCTAGCGATCCTTCTGTATTTTCCACTCTCCTTGTCAACCAACTTTTGTCTTTTTTTTCAATTTTTCTCACTCGTTAACACGTCTAGACCACACAGTTAAATTTTGTTTGGAGCACCATAGCCACATCTGGTTCTTGGGCCAATAACTTTTACATTCCCCCACACTCCTCCTCAAACTCACTGACCTCTTAACTGCAGCTCTTGGCGTATTTATACCATTCCCGGCCAGGCATGACGTCACGTGGGAAAATTCATGAAAAGTCTAACTTTCTTCCCTATCGATTTTTCGTCTCTGCTCCAGGGCCTTCGAGTAATTTCCATTTGTGGCCAAAGTTGCCAAGTTTCTCTCCACCAAATGGTCGCCAAATCTGTCGCCAAAGCGAAGGAGTCTCTTTTGTAAACTGTTGACATCTCTGTCAATCTATATTTCCTCTGTATGAAAAGCGCTGCAAGGAAGCATCAACTCATGTTCGTAACACTTGGAAATTCTTTAACATGTGTATAGTTCATTATACCCCATGAGGAGTCGGTGACAAAAATGTCAAATAACTAATTATTATTGGACTTAACCGAATAATTTTTTTTACAAATATAAGCAGACTTTCTCGTTCGTTCGCAAATCAATCTTATCATACACAAACAATTTATTCACAAAAAATTTATTTAATGATGGACTTAAAGTGTAAAAATAATTTTTGAAATTTAAAATAATGTATAATTTTGAAAAGCTTGAGGCGCTTAACTAAGATACCTATACAATTACCGATAAATTAAGTACCATAGCTATACTTATGTATGAGATCAAAAGAGGTATTAACGCCACAACTTTTTATAAACTATATATTACTTTACATTTCAAAAAAATTATTTTTATTCATTTTAGTTTCTCTTTAAATAGAAGTTTGATATTAAAAAAAAACTCGTTTTTTGTACTTATATTTAATTATTTTAATCTGGAAATTTAAGTTTAAAAACAGCAATTACGTAAGCTACACATAAGTGCAAAGTTTCAACTGAATAGGACGCTATTAAGGGCAAGACCGAGACCAACCAGAGCTTTGATCTAAGGGCTTGAGAAATCTCTTATCTATTGGTGATCTCGCATGAAGAATTGAAACAACCCTTAGAGGGTAAGATAGATTGCTTTCTTAGAAGTACACTTACTGTAATAATTCTCTTAGGGGCTATACCATCGTCCGTAATGCGGTCGACAGACAATACATCAAGTTACATTACTGTTTCTGTGACACGTAGACATGGGGGAAGTTATTTTTATATACCCTCTCTATGGGCGTTTCTACTATGTATTGAAGTGGATTTCTTTTTTTGTAACCTTAATGATCACTCTGGGGTGATATTTTTAAGAATTATTGTTGAAGCCAACGCCTATGGCAATGGTGTTTTCTAGTGTAATAACGAAGGTGTATATTTTTTGATTTAAGTGGGGGAAAGAGGACCAAGAGCATCTTAATTAAGAAAATGTTTTAAATAAAGCACCGGGAAATTCAAAATTACCGTATTTTTTGTTTGCTTTCATTAGCAATTGCAATCATTTTGTCAAAGAAATGTTTATTGATACATTTTTCCCAATTTAATTATTAACGGTTCGTATACTTGTCATTAGATGGCGCTACGAAATAACTGTTGGCTGAAGGGAAAATTATTTAGTAGGAAAGAAATTATACTAATACTTTTACTGATTTAAACATGCCCCCCAAAAGTAACTGATTAAAATCAGAAAATTGTCTTTTAGCGATTTTTAACATTTCTATTCTGTCACTAAATTTTAAACGAAACCAGTTTCAGATTCAGAAAATATCAACATTAAGAAAAATACTATATTTATTATTCTAATTTTACGCAACTAATTGAAGCGTTTTAATGATTTAAGAATTATCAATATAAAAATATATACTAAGGAAGTTGATTTCCAACTCATACTTGTCTTAAGCCACTGATTGAACCAAAAAGCCTCACAGATGTTAGGGTTGTCCTTTTGATGCTATCAGATACATGAAACTTATATACGAGGACGGTTCAAAAAGTATCCGTCTGTGAAATGGGAAATAGTAACTCACTGTTGTTGCGTCTGTAGATCGGTTTTTCTAAGATTTATGTAAATATGACGCTTTTCGCATCCCAAAAAAATTGCCTTAACTCTTTCTGTTGCCTTCGCCTTGTTGGAAGCAACCCATTGTTTTGATTGTTGCTTATTTCCGGTGCTCAATGATGAATCTAAGTTTCATCGACCATGGTAACTGGACACAACAATGATCCAATTTTAATTTGATAGAAAATGGCTGCCAAATTAAAACTAACCTATGAATCAACGTCACATTTGTTTTGGTGTTATTCAACAGATGGCAGCCCACAATGGTAACAAGAATTTGCATTAGCAATGCCATCTGTTGCCAAGATGTAATCTTAAAATGAGTAACCTTAAAGTTTATTGGGTGAATGGATATGATTAAAATTTATTTACTAAAGAATTTATTTGTTCATTAACTTTTCAGATGCCCATGATAAAAGCCTCTTTTGTGACAATTTTCAGAAATACCAGTTTTATAGATAAAAAAGCGATGCACACCTTTATTACTTTCAAGGCACTTCTTTACAGAAAATAAATGCTCGTGACTCAAAATTTAAGAATTTTTTTTTAAAAAAAGCAAAACTAAAAGTCAGCATTTGAATATCTGTTATCCTAAATTCCTCTCGATTGATGGTGTATGCAACGCTTTACAGAAACGTATATGTGTGTGTGTAGATAGAGTGAGACAATCTATATATAGCCTTTTTCCTGATGACTGTATGTCGCCATGCCACCTGAAATCCTCGGTAGAAATGACGATGGTCGAAGATGTGTAAAGTTACGGAATACCTCTCTCCTGATTGGGAGATACCTCAACGTCAGAAATATTGAGAAAGAGAAAATTGCGAGAGTTACATAAAGGATGAGTAAAAGATAGAAGAGTGTACTCTAGAAACAAAGTACACGCCCGCCAATCGGGCGCGTAGAGCGAAGCCGGTTCCCCCCGGCCGCCGCGGCGGTCGATCGAGAGATGTGTGTGTCGGAAACTCTTACATTATGCTTTCCATTACAGCGCCGTCTAGTGGTTCACCGCTTGCTCGCCATCTATGCATTGTTTGGTGAAAAATGATTGCTTAGATGTTTTCTATCACATGAGTATCGGATCACCCTGTATATATATATTTATGTAATGTTACTTTGTTATATATAATTCATTATACGATATATGTACTTTCGTACAAATTTGTTGTAGCTTCGCGGCCAGTTTTTGTAAGAATATTATGGTATTAAGGCTCCCGTCTACCACCCATTTTGATTTCACGGACGTATAATTTCGACTACCGTTCACAAATCTTTACTATTTGTTCTACTTGATTGCAATAAAGTGCATATGAAAGAGCAAGAAATAATGAAGGCTTCTGCAGAATTATTTATTTCCTCCGATTTTTAAAAATATTTTAAAATATTTTTAACAAGACCGGAAAACTTACAAACGTATCATTAAAATAGGGGGTAAAAATATTTTTAAGAATCGTAAGGGAAAAGTAATTTCCGCAGAAGCCTTCATTATTTTTTGCTCTTTCATATGTACTTTATTGCAATCAAATAGATCAAATAATAAAGATTTGTGAACGAAAATCGAAATTCCATAGTATTGATATGAAGCTGACGAAATCAAATTGGCCAGTAGACGGGGGCCTTAAGTCTTTTGGGTATAGATTTAGCATTACACACGCGTGTAAGAGAGGGAATGAGCTGAGATTCGGCATAGGCCGAAATACTTTCTCGAAACTGAATTAAAATAAAACTGTACTTTCCCAATTTAAATGAGTTATTTTGTTTTGCGCAATTGAGAAATTATTCTATTGTTTAGAACTGTTATTCCGTGAAAAAAAAAAGAACATGGAACAGTTTTATTTAAAAATATTTATTACTCTGAGCATGATAGAGAAGGACAAGCTCAAAGTTCTTTTTTTATACTTTTAATTTTCAATGACGCTAAAGGGAATTCACAATAGGTAATCTAAATTCCTCCCTTATCTGTATAACCCATTTTCCATCGGTATTCCAGAAATTTCGCATTTGACGTACAAATCGATTCTTTTCTAGTAGCTAATTGTTCTTGAAAAGACGCGCTTCTCTAAAGTGTATTTGCTCAAGTTTTCAGATCTAAAAGTGATATCGAAATACTTTTCGTCACCAAACAATTTGCGTAGCTCTTTCTATCTCTTATTTGTTATCTACCTGAAGTACCTTGCGTGAGGAAAAAAATTCGAAGTACTTGATATACGCTTTCGGCGTTTTGAATTACGCGCCCCCTGTAATCGCGAAGTGAATTATCAGCAGTTAGATGATGTTTGTTTCTTTTGTTGACAAAACAGTTGAACAACCTTTAACACATTCCCAACTTATTGGTGATTTATCTCCTAACTAAATAAATAATATACTGATACCATAACTTGATCATATTTTGCTGTCTATTTTCTTATTATTCGTGAGAGTTTTGTATGTGCGTGACTACGAAATTTGATCAAAAAATTATTGGAATAAAGCTAGAGTGAGGATAAAGAAATCGGAAGAATGACACTAAATTTATTTCGTATTGGTGTCTGCGTGGAAATTCTATAGCAAAAAATATTTTTTTAAAATCCAGTAGACGGTGACAGAGCTTCTTCGTATTGTGCTTTGCTACCCAGAAATTAAAAATAATACCTCTATTTTAAGTATTGTACTTCAATAAGAATTATATAATGGATGCTAGCTTCTCTGAGCTTACGCTTTTGCAACGGAAATGTAGGAATTTTGGAGGAAATACCAAAACCGAAGCAGGCATTTTTGATAAAAGCTCCAAGGAGCAACGAAACGCAGATACAGTTTGTAAACTTAAAGAGGACCTAGATGGTGTTGTTAAACAGTGTTTTTCGATCCTTGGTGACCAAGACATTTTTAACTATAAAAGTAACTTATCTGGCATCAAAGGTGGGATGAATTCACTAGAGGTAAGTCGTAAAACTGTTAATTGTTTTTTGCAAATTGTAATTATTTATGTACTATGGATTGTAATACCCGTAATCCGATTTTCGGTAAATTGCGAGTTTAACCTTAAATTATTGCCGGTAATTCTTCATTGTTTTACGTGCAATTCGGTGAATTATAAACATAAATATAGTATTTTCCCTTCAATATCTACATTTATGTTATCCCTGAAAGAGAAACTTAACTTTTTATTGATCAAAAGAAAAACAGAAATACAACGTAATAATATCCTTTTTGGAGCATAAAAAGTTTTAGTAAAATTCTTTTGAAATAATTATAATGCTCCCAGTAGAATCATTTGAGGTGTAATATGATCAAAGTGCTCACGATTCTTCATATACAGTGGCTCCCAAAATTGAGTATACACCACTCTTTCTTGCCTTTCTCTTTCTCTTTGAATGACAAACATATGGTAAATTTTTTTATGTAAAGGTTTTTTTAATAGGAATAATAAATTACTTCTTAAATAAGATATTTACCCAAAAAATAAACATGAAGTTAATATAATAAACTTTTTTTTTTTTTTTTTGCTTTCTCTGACTAAATTATACGTATTGATGTCACAAACTTAAGTATACACTTTGCAGAAAGTGACCACAAACTGATAAATTAGCTACCACTATTTTATTAAAGATTTTGCGATTGATACCGGCATTGGATTTAGATCTTAATGTATAAGATTCTTGTAGAAATATTAATGTTCAATCTTCAAAATGGATTTCAAAACGGAAACTGTAGCTCAAATTAGAGAATTGGTCATTAAAATGCATGACGAAGGCAAATCTCTTTGAAAAAATGCAAAAGTAGTTCAGCGAAGAGACGGATGTATGCATAAAAATCATCAAAAAGTATAACTAAAGAGTTGGGACAGGTTAAAAATATTCCCATAAGAGGACGAAAGGAGATCCTGGATGACAGAACAATTAGGAGAGTCCTACGAAAAGTGACCGAAACTTCAAAGGTGAGTGCTCTCCGAAAATTGCAATCAATTCTACTATGATATAAAGACCTGTATCTGAAGAAACAATTAGAAGATTACACAGGAAAACAGGCTTTAATGGTCGTGGGGACAGGAGAAAACCTTTCATTTCTGAACGAAACCGGGAGAAACGGCTTTCATTTGCTGAAAATAAAAATTCAAAATCTCCAGACTTCTAGAATCAAGTTATAATCAGTGATGAGAACAAATTTAATGTTTTTGGAAGTGATAGACGATGCTATATTTGGCAGTAGCCTAACTGTGGGTTACTTCCTAAAAACACCATTCCTACAGTCAAGTATGGAGGTGCCTGTGTACTCGCCTAGGGCTGTGTCAGCCAGTGATGAGGGGAAATTATTGTTCATTGGTGAGACCATTAACAAAATTCAATACTTGAACATTTTTAAAAATAATTTAAAGTAAAGTGCTGAAAATTTGGTTTTAGGAGCGAGTTTCATTTTTCAACATGATAATGATCCTAAGCGTACGGCTAAAATTGTTCAATTGTGGCTGTTGCACAGCTGTAGAACGCAGTTGCACACTTCACCACAACCACCTGATCTCAACGTTATTGAAAATTTGTGGTCACAGTTGGAAAAAACCGTCCAAAAGAACATATCACGAGTGAAGATCATTTAAAAACTGTTTTAAGAAAATCGATCAGGAGAAGAATTTAAATCACAAGTGAAACAAATCAAAATCTGATTTAATCGATGCCACGCCGTCTTGAAGTCGTCATTAATTCGAAAGGGTACGCAACCAAATTTAGTTAGTTTGTTTTTATATGTTTTCATTTAAAAGTTATTCCAGGTGTATACTCGATTTTGTGACTTAATATGTTGTAGTTTCTACTTAAAAATTATATAATTAATCTATTAAACGAATTTCATACTCGTTTCCACGTCTTGTACATTAATCTTGTTTAGTATTTAATGCTATGTATTCAAATGTCTTAAGATTTCATTCCTTGTATACCTGCAAATTGCCTCCATGAATTATCTAAAGTAAATTAGAAACATTTTTAAGAAACAAGTTCTAAAGAATTTTATATTAAAGTAAAATGTGAAATTTTGTTTTAAACTTCGATGTACAGTTTCTCGCTCTATCCATGTCACAGCCAATTTGGCAATTTTTCTTTCATGTCGCTGTGGTGGCTGCGATAGCCTAGTGGTAATAGTCACAGACGCGCGGGTGACGTTATTTTCGTCGAGTCATTGGTTCGAGTCCCGATGTCTCTAAAGACTCGTTGCGTACCTGAGTAGATGCATGTTAAATTTGGTAGATGTCGCAAATCCTTCCGTGGGAGTGGTGTCGAAATTTCAAGAGAGTACCTTCTCTGGTATCTCTCTTGGTTTAAATTTAGTAATTTTCTTTTCCATAGGGATTTCTTCTGTAAATAAGGGGCACGCAGACCAGGGATACCCTAACGATCATTTTTTATGTTCGACTCTTGTCAGCCAATGTTTATTTTCATTTTTTCAAACGTCCAGATCACAGATACGTATTATTTGGTGCAACAAAGCCAGATTTGGCTCTTGGCTTCATAACCTTGATTTTTACGCCACTGTGCTACCCACATTCTAATAGCGTGTTTATAATTGCTTCGTTGCTCTGTTCCAAAACACAGGCTTTCGATGAAAAAAAAAACTATTTTAAACCCCGAAGTATCGGGGTGATTCTTTTCTTTCCCATGGAATTTTACTGCATTTGTTTAACACGGATGGTGCTCACCCGGGATGCCCTAGCGATCCTTTTCTATTTTCGATCCTTCTTGTCAATCATTTCTCCGTTTTATTTCAGTTTTTTTTTTGTTTAGATTACAGCTACACACTGTTTGGCGCCACATAGCCAGGCGTCTTTCACCATTAAACAACTTCTACTCATTCTCAATTTTTTTAATGATTTGTATTTTATTCGTACCTTTATTTTTAAGAATGTGTCCTTCTTTGACTTCGGAACAATTAAACAATAAAAATTCAGTTCGTCGAGCCTTTTTTCCGATCATGCAGTGCGTCCGCAAATGCGCATATTCTCTCGTCCTCCTGACAGTTCGTTTACATTAAAACTAACTTTGTCGAACATATCAGTTTCATGAAAGGAATACATTAATTTCAGAAGCTCGGGAACTTTTACAATTTATAAACAGAAACTCGCGTCTAGAATTCTAGTCATTTATTAGCCAGACGTCAAATATCGGCTTTGTTTGCGGAGCATTTGGTTTCCTCTTGACATCAAATCGAGTATTCAGTTCACATCCGTGCCATTATGACTGCAACTGTTCAAACTTTGATACGGCGATAATGACAGAGAAATAATCTTCACCATCCTCGCCTGTCTGGCTCGATGTTGTGACAAAATAGCCAGACAGACAATTAACTTTTCCTCGAATACGAGCATCAGTCCTCTATTCCAGAATTGGGGGATTCGTTCTGGTAATTCGTCACTGTGGAGTAAATACAACTTAACCGATATTTATATTCTTTGTGATATGTTTCCGATTTTAAGAGTCTGAATATGTAGTCTCTAGGCGATGGGCAGGTGTTTAAATACAGCTGTTTGTGCTCTAAGTGGTTCGAAAAATTATAATAGTAAACAATAGTATTTGATTATAGTAAAACCTCAGTCAGTTGGATTATTGGAGATCACAGCCGGTTCGGATTATGAAAATCCATGTTAACTGGAGAATAGGAGAAAAACGATACAAATTTAAAGGCGTAAACACATAAAGAATTTTTACATTAAGTAAATCGAATGTGAATCCTATTTCTACTACAGGAAATAAAGACGTCTACTTTGTGAACAACAGAAATGTGCTTAAGACTGTCTTCGCCTAATGTCAAAGAACCTGTTCGAAATTTCGAACACATTTCCAGGCAGAAAATTGTTAACATTTTCATAAATTTGCCACATTGTAACACATACATCTGTTTAAGATTCAATGTTCTTAGAATTTAGGTAACATTTCAAAAATGCACCATTTTTCACTTGAGTACATAAAGTTTAACTTTTTTAATTGGAAAAAGTATTCTAATTTTGGTTCCGATACTTTAATATCACGCGAAGACATCCCTTTAAGTGTTTTTTTTGCATTTTGAAGCGATTACGAAATGACATACAATTTACCACTGTATGTCATTTTGTAATCACTGCTATGAGGTGTACCTAAGGTTGATTTTGACAAAATATATTCAAAGAAAATATTTTTCAAATTACGTGGATGAAACAAATGTTATTATGGAAATTTGAAAATCGCTTTCTCAAATTCAAAAATAACAATTATTCGTGCAGATCGATTTGTTTTATCCGGAGATCCGAGCCAAAGGGGTCTGACTCGACGAAGTTCTACTGTAAATGGCCAGTCAGGAATTCCATGCTTTTAAAATAGACAAGATATGGATATTTAGTCCCTATCTTTCAATAATATACAACTAAGCATTTCTTGTCCATTTTTCAAATATTTATCCGCTTCTGATTTACCCTCAAGAAACCTTTAAGTAGGTCCGATTATCATGTGACCCGAGACACCTCAGTGAAATTTTTCTTTCCCATGGGGTTTACTGTTTGTGGTAAACATGGGTGACGCGCCTTCGGGATACCGAAAAGATCATTTTCTATTTTTGAATTTTCTTCCATAAACCGATTTTTACCTTTTCTTCTCCATTTTTTCCAAACGTCTGTTTTTAATAAATGCACTTTTTTAGCGCACATCGCCAAATCCAACTCTTGTATCATTAAACTCCATCACTCGCACTCACTTACTGCTTCTGACTGCGATTCACAAATGCACTAACATTTGCATGCAGATTTTCATTCACTTCGCACCCATAGTTTTGATCAGAATTTATTTTATTTTCGTAAACAAGTTTTCTTTACAGTTTGACTGATACGGAAAACATTCATACTGAGTATTTCTTTTATTTAAATTAACCAGCACAGATTTGACGTGCCTATGTTTGCAGAATTAAAAACGCTCATTTCTGTTATTAAACGGTTATATCAGAGTATAGACACTTGTGATAAAAAAAAAAATTACTTGTAAATTTTTAAATTCCAACAATGCGATGGGTTTTCTTAACTATTCGTAATAATATTTTTCTAAAATAAACTCGTGAATCATTATGTATCTATTAGCTTTTATCTGGTAGCCTCATCCATAATAAAACGTTTTTATTGCAATTATAACGTTTTGGCTGTTAGCAATTTTTCCTCCAATTAACATCTGGGCTTACTTTCTGTTATTATTTAAGATTCCAACTCCTTTCCAAGCGAATGGCACGTGATATACACATATTGGATAATTTTTAAGTAAATGCATACATAAGCGACGAAGAATTGAATATTGGAGTTGGTAGTGAATAGTCGGTAGATGGCGCAAGATAGGCACAGTGACTTAGCTTTGATAACAGACTGACAATGATTAACGATCATTTGGAGTGAGTCAATACCGGTTGGGAGCTGAAAACCCATTCGACTCCCCCCCCCATTGGCTATCATTAAACTCATTCGGCCTCTAATGACTACTCATTCGGCCTCTAATGACTACTCATTCGGCCTCTAATGACTACTCATTCGGCCTCTAATGATTACTCATTCGGCGATGGTTGTTTCATCTGTTGATTTTTATATTACTGATTTTTATATACCGTCTTTTGTACATTATTGTTGCTGGATCGCACAATTTCGACGACGTGATTATAGAAGTGGTTGTCAACTGGGATGCTAAATATATCGTAAACCACTGAGCGGCAATCCGTTGCATTGCTTCAGAAAACCAATGTTATTTCATATCTTTACAGAAAAATTCCGAGCTGCAAATTAAAAGTTATGTTTTGTAAACGAAATGATAACAATTCAATTTTAATTTTGTCGCCAATAGCCCTCGTGTTGCTTCCAGAGCGACGTCAGCCAAAAATGAAACAATTTATAAATAGGTATTTTATTTTTTAATCTAATACAAGGGTGGTTCAAAAAGTACTTGCATTTGAAGACAGATGACAATATTAAGGTAAATTGTTGCCATCGGGTGCCGCCATCTGTTAAAAGGAGCCAAAACAAATTTGACATTGATTCATAAGTTAGTTTTGATTCAGTAGTCATTTGCTGCCAAATCAACATTTGATTGCTGCTTCGTCGAGCTGTCGACGTAGTTTTGTGCTGAGTTGTCACCATCAAAGAGACCTGGATTCATCATTATGCACTGAAAATCAAGCAAAACTCAAAACGTTGGGTTGCTTCCAGTGAATCTTTCCCAAAAACAGCGGAGATGGTCTCATCGGCCTTAAAAGTTATGAATATTTTTTTTAAATGCGAAAAAAGTCAGGATCACGAATACGAGTAACTGAAACTTTGACTTCTGTCTAGTGAGTCATGAGACTTACTAAGATTAAACAATTTCCAATGCTTCGAGCACAATCTCTTGGATTTCTAAGGACTTATTGAATAATCCAAGTGCTTAAATTTTAAAGACTCAGTATACTTATATATATACCGGGTGTTCCAAAAGTATGTTGTGAAAGTAAAACAAGATTTAAAAAGATGACTGTCTTATATTTCCCATCTCGTGTGTTATCTTAAATATTTTTACTATAAGATCTAAATTTCAACTTAAGTTCAAGCACAGATCAATTAATTAAAAGAGTTAATTATCCAAAATATTGTTTATTAATCCTAAAATAAGGGGAACGCTCTCCACAGTTAAGTCCCTATCCACGAGCATCTGCAACTTTTATACTCTTTCAAAGAATACGCTAACTGGAATATAATGCGAGTATCTCCTACAATTGATCCGATCGTTTTAAGTCCTAATCTCACCAAATCCATGTCAAAAGATTATGCGCAAATCCCACCAACTCCTTTATTAAAATATTCTTATTATGAATATTATTCTATCATCTACATTTCCGTCACTCCTCTTTCTCACTACACTTCAAATTTATAGATTAATTTTGCGTTTCATAATCCGAAGTAGAGTTGTTTGAATCAAGTAGGGTCCAGGTAATGACCATAAGGATAGTTGAAGAGAAGTACGCCTAATATCGCGACCACCCTTGTGATCTTTTTCTTTCCAATGGGGTTTACCATCTTTGGTAAACACTGGTGACGCACTCCTGTGATACCCTAACGATTCTTCTCTGTTTTCGACCCTTCTACTTGCCAATTTTCTTACCTTTTTCGTTTTTTAAATGTCTAGACCACAGTTACATCTTGTTTGGCACAGCATAGACACATGTGGCTCTTGCGCCAATAAGCTTCACATTCACACTTATATTGCTACAGAACTATGGATCGGAGGAAGCATACAGTTAGCAGATTTATATTCATCTGGGAGGGAGGTATTTACGAGTATGACATGAAAAAAATTCAAAATATCAACAGTACAGGGCGCTTATGTAGATAATCCCAGGGAAGTGACGCAGGCATATCCCTCGCATATTACAAAATTAGGACATAAAAACATCGTTGTATACGTATTGCATGTGCATTTTTAATATGCAAAAGTAATGGTGCATGATATTTTAATTCAAAAATATACAAGGTAACCTGTTTGTCATATGCAAGTTTATTATTTGACGTCATGTGATGATAATGTCATCAGGCATGCAGTGATAAAATTGGTGAACTCATACCTAATCGTCGTTTTACCGTCTCGAGATAAAGCTTTGTAAAGTTTTAATTTTTACTAAGAAATAATTAATATATCTGGTTGAAATATATTTCGCATTTTAATTTATCCTTATGGACATATGGGGTAAATTACAGCACTTCATGTTAATTTGTTTGGTTTTAGGAAACCGTAGATTGCAGTAACTCGTGCTAAGGCGAAGATAAGAGTTCAATGTACTGAGTTCTACGATGGCTTTTTTCTAAATACTAAACTACTGAGTTCTACAATGACGGCTTTCTAAATGCCATGAAATCCTCGGAGAAATGAATAACTCCGGAAGGTGACTATGAGGGAAATCTTGAGACCTAAATAACATTATAAAGAAGTCTTGACATAATAAATAAAAATTAAATTTCTGTCTCGATTATTTTTTGTAATAATTAAAACTGTACGATATCTGGGATAATAATTAAAATTTTAAAACAATGAGGAGTACTTCAATCTACAGCTTTCTGAAGGTAAACCAATCAACACATTAATGGTTGTAATTTAAAATATTATGTACATAAAGTGCCATTACTTTGCAGAATAAACTTTACTCAAATATCTCGGGTATTCCTTAATAATAGTTAACTTTACGTTACCTCGTTGTGTATTTCGGGTCTGTAAAATTAACTGCTAATTTGTCATTAAAAATTTAAGAATTTATAAATATTATGGTTCATTTTCTTTTATGATTTATCTCTCCCATTTGTTTATTTTTCATGCCTAGATTTGAACTTGTAAATGTTTTGGAGTTTATCTTTTGCTAATTTTCTTCTTTTCTTTCAATTATTTTCTTTCTTATTTGTTTTGGATGTAACTTTCTTTTTTCCCCATTTTTTGCATTTAAAAAAATATTTGTTCATACTTCTGTAATCTAAAAAAATTATATGTAGGGGTTTTTTTTTTGTAATTTTGCGGAATTCTAAATGTTGTTAATTGGGTTTCTATAATTTTTTAATACATCTCAACTGTTTTATTTTTAATGACATATATATCACGAATTTAAAAGAAAATTAGAAAATTTTTCTGGGCTTAAAAATATGTTACGTTTTCAGATAGGGTTTTTTTTTAACATTAACCGAAAACAATCTTCAGTGATGCTATGGATATTTTTGAAGATAAAATTTATGTCAACACTTTTTATTCGCTTATGTTGCTGACAACACTTTAATTGACCTCGATTGAAATATTGTTGCAAACTCGTCGAAGCTATTCATCTTTCAGATTTTTAAATTTAGAGAAATAGTACTAATCGAATAACTGCTTCATTCCAGGAATCTCCAGATGTCCCTCTCGCAGACCCTGATCCTCCCAAGTCCAATGGTTCCACTGCAGTCCAAATACCCGTCAATGGCCACAGCAAACAGAGTCCAGTCGATGACCACTATCGTCTCTCTCCTCCCCCAGAGAAGATGATGGATTCTCTGCCTTCCAAGAAGAAACCCCACCCCATAATGAAATGTCTCGGTGGCAATGTCATCACCGTGGCCACTTTCCTGGGTGTGGTGGTTGGGGTAGCTCTGGGGCTAGGCCTCAAGAGCGCCAAGACGTGGACGAAACGGGAGGTGATGTACGTCAACTTCCCTGGAGAGCTGTTCCTGAACATGCTGAAGTGTCTCATTCTGCCGCTCATTGTGTCCAGTCTCATTTCGGCCATTGGGAGTCTGGACACTAGGTTAACAGGTATGAAAAATCATAGGGAATTTTTGATTAATAAATTTGTTTCGCGGCTGTAGTGATTTTGTTTGGGGGGGGGAGGGGTATATCATTTCGGAACCATTTTCATAAGGGATTACTTTCCACTTATAATATACAGTGACTCCCAAAATTCAGTATTACAATATATTAATATATACAATACATTAAGTCACAAAATTTAGTATATACCTGGCATAACTTTTAAATGAAAACTTAAAAAGACTATTAATTTGGTTGCACATCCTTTCGAATTGATGACGTCTTCCAGTTGTCGTGGTATGGATTTAACAAGATTTTGGGTTGTTTCACTTGTGATTTTAACCTATTCTTCTCTTAAAACAGTTTTTATATGGTCTTTACTCGTGATATGGTGCTTTTGGACAGATTTTTCCAACTGTGACCATAAATTTTCAATAACGTTGAGATTAGGAGATTGTGGTGGAGTGTGCAACTGCTTTCTACAGTTGTACAACAGCCGCCATTGAACAATTTTAGCTGTATGATTAGGATCAATATCATGTTGAAAAAGAAATCTCGATCCTTGTACCAATTTTTCAGCACTTTGCTTTAAATTAGTTTTCTGAATGTTCAGGTATTGAAATTTGTCCATGATCCCAGGCGCAGCATAGCCTACCTTGGCTCTTGCGCCATAAAACCTCACAGTCACTTACTGTCCATGATCCCAATAATAAACACTAAACTTCCGACACCATTGGCTGATATACAGCCCCATAAGAGTACAGAACCATACTTGACAGTAGGAATGGTGTTTTTAGGAAGCAACTCAATGTTAGGCTTCCGCCAAACATGGTATTGTCCATCACTTCCAAAAACATTAAATTTGCTCTCATCACTGAATATAACTTGATTCCAAAAGTCTTGAGACCTTGAAATATAGTTTTCATCAAATAAAAGCCTTTTCTTCTGGTTTCAGTTAGAAATGAAAGATTTCTCTTGGCCATATGATCATTAAGCCTGCTTTCCTGAGTACTCTTCGAACTGTTTCTGCAGAAACAGGTCTTTGTATGAAACATTACTTACTCTGTTTTTAAGTATTTGCGTTCCAATTACCAGAGAACAATTTGTATCTTGTCTCTCGATATTAAAACAAATCTTTTTTTTCTCAGGAAAAATCGGTTTCAGAGCGGTTGCATATTACATGGCAACGACGGTGATGGCCATTATTTTGGGAATCATCCTCGTCATTTCTATTCGACCAGGTGTGGGAAGAAGTGTAGACGAAATAGAAGAAAAGAAAGAAACTAAACCCATGCTTACGGAAGATACGCTTATGGACCTCGTCAGGTAAGTTGCGTTCATTGGTGTTTTTCGATGTATCCGATGTTTTCAATGTATCAATCAGCTTAACAAATATAAAGAGCTCTTTATAATCGCACAGCCTCTTCAAGGGCTTACCTTCTTTAGATAAGGTACTTCCCCGTGATACTGGTTTATAGGGAGTCGATACAATTCTATCAGGGTATTATCAGAGGTAAATAACTCCAGATAAAAATTTAAACAATTAAAACATGTATTTAATGTGTTTATGTACTTTCTGAATCTATGTAGATATATATATCGGTATTTGGCAACTACAATAACTAAATTTAAATTTGAACATGAATTGTATATTCTTGTATTGTTAAAACCCAGCTCAAAATAAGTTTTAATACAGTACAATGATAGTCAAAACAAGCAATCTGCGACGGGCTACTGTAGCCTCATGCTTAAGCTTGTTTGTTTTATTAGCATTTGAACACCTATTGAAATTCGAAATCATTTTACTGTACAGTTCACCTTACGTAAACAGTTGTAATATTGTGCAAATGTGATAAGTAACCCGATAGAAACCAAGTAGCTGCGGTAGCCTAGTGCTCGTGGTTGCGAACTCTCAGCCGGCGTTGTTTTCATCGAGTCATGGGTTCGAGTCTTGATGCCATGAAAGGCCAGACCCGTCACTGCACTAATGCATTATTTTGGCTCATTATGCCGGCTCAGTTGCCGTCCCAGTCATTTGTCCGAGGTTCAAAATAAAGAGGTCCGACAACAACAACGCTCGTGTTGCTTCTAAGTGCAACTTGATAAGCAAACAATAAATCAGTTAGTCCTCTAGAAAACCAGAAACATAATGCTGAAATGAAAACTGACAATTATGATAAACACTGGACGAAAATGCGAGCTGCGTTGTGTCGTGACTTGGTACTCAAGGCCAAAACACTCTCGAGTACACACAGAAAAATCCGATAGCGAACGTCTCGATCGGTATCGTATTAAAGAATGTGCCAATCCATCGATTGTCGGATTAAAGAGAAGTTACTGTACTACAGTTTTTTAAGTGTCCTGCGTGTCTTTTTCATAATTGTTTAATAAGGTTTTAAGAATTAAAAAAATACCTTGTGTGAATTATCAACGAATGCTTAGCGCAGAATATCTAGATTTAGCTTTTGCTCCATAAATATACAAGCGCAACAGCTTAAGTACTTCTCTTACATAGAGAAGTACTTAAGCTGTTGCGCTAACAGTCATTCTCCACGTTCAACCGCAATTACCGGCCACGGTAGCCTAGTGGTCAAGGTCGCGGACTCGCGGCTGGAGGTTTTCGTTCAGTCGCGGGTTCGATCCTTGGCCGCCAAAGACCCGCCGTGTAGCCGGGGCTGATGCACGTTAAATCTATTCGGGGCCCAAAGTCCTCCCGTTGGCGTGGTGTGGATGTTAGGAGAGGGGGGTGCCAGCTCAGGTGTCGTCCTCGTCACTTGACCGTGGTTCAAAATTACGAGGTCCGTCGCCAATAGCCCTCGTGTTGCTTCTAGTGCGACGTTAATAATAAACTAAACTAAACTAAACTCAACCGCAATTACCTTTGCTATACTATTGTAACGTAAATTTTGGTGTGCCTGTAACCTAATGACTATGGCCGGCATAGTCTCAGTCGAGTCGCAGTTTCCATTAATAATGGAACTAAAGATAGCCTTCGGGATCTAAAATCCGACCGTTGGCCTGGTGTAAAAGTTATGGAAATGAAGTTTGCCTGTTTAGATGTCATACTCGCCACTTCATAGAGGCTCAAAACTGAGGTTTTGACATCATTAACCTTCGTGTTACTCTTAAGTGCAACGTTTATTTTTAAAAAAACCAATCAAAATTATTTGTAATTAAAAAAAAAAAAAAAAAAAAAGGTTATTTAAAAAAAAAAAAAAAAAGTGCATTTGGAACACGCAAGAAATATTTTTTTCATCTGTTTTGAAATGAAAAATACATTTTAATAATTATTCAGAAGTTTTCAAAGTTCAAGCATAATGTTTGTATATTTAATGATAATTATTCAGAAACAAGTAAAATGAATAAAAGTAACGTACATCTATTTCAATCTTAAAACTTTTTTTGAAAACTTTTTTTCAGATAGCATGAAATCTAATGGTACCACATTGATCATCTATATAATGTTTTGTAAATAGTTATAATTGTGCTTTTTTTAATACTCTTTTTCCCTCCCTTTTTAGAAATATGTTCCCTCCGAACATCATAGAAGCTTGTCTTAAACAGGTAAGCATTTACGCAGTTTTTCTTTATCATAATTTTCTTCATTAATTGAATCCATTTTCAATCATTTATCGCAAATTTGTATTGTTTATATATATCTATATACATCTGTTTTTTGTGAGATATTTTACGTTCGGTCTTTTTTCATGCGGCATAATATGAATAAAAAAAAATAGTTAATTTAAAAAGAACGCGAGATGTGTCTATTTTAATTTAGGGGTAAAATTCCCCATTGTATGCATATTTTCATTCCTGCCAGTATTTATATCTCAATTTCTATTAAAATTAAAATTTAGAAATTAGCATTATTTATGATATTCATTCAAGTAATTCATACCGATGTAAGTTTTTTGGCGATGGCGCAAGAGCCAGATTCTGCTCTTGCACTATAAACCTATATTCAATCACTCGATGCATCTTCGATTCATGTTAAACTTCGATCCGAAGATTTTATTCGACCATTGTCGACAGTTTTAATCCATCAGCGAGCTAACATTTATTTTCGAAAACTCACGCAAAGAAGCATGCACTGAAGCGAAATGAAAAATTGAGTCTTTTCTATATACTTTTCGTTAAGCAGTAAAGTTGAGATAGGTTTTTGATTTTTTCCCCCCTGTTGTGTCTTTTACATCTTAATACTCTTAATTCTAATTGTTTCTGTTAATTTAAAGTATGTAACATCTTACTATTACTATTGCTATCAAACTGATAGTTCTGAAGAATTAGTTTGCTGAAGAAGTCTCGCGATTAGATTATTCGACTGGCCTGTACTTTCTTCGTGAAAAATGTTCTTATTGCATCCTCAATGTTATTATATTAGAAACTTGGCTCTATCACGTTTACCCCTTCTACTAACTTTATTTATTTGCTTTCGACTCCAATTCTGGTAGAAATTTTTAAAAATCCAGAATGAGTTTCGATTTTGTATGTTTGGTAACTGCGACATATACAAGCGGTTAACCAAACAACCGTACAATCTGATCGACTACATTGCGTCACCGAAAATGACAATTTTCGGCAAGTGCGGAAACAAATTTGACATTGATTCATAAGTTTTGATTTGGTAGTCCTTTGCTGCCAAATCAAAATTTGACTGCTACCGCATCGAGTTGTCACCGACGCATCGGTGAGACTTGAATTCATCATTACACACCGGAAATCAAGCAAAAATCAAAACGTTGGTTTGCTTCCGGTGAATGTTTTTCAAAAAAAGACGAAGATGATCTCATCGACCGGATAAATTATGACGAAGAATTTTTGAGATGCGAAAGGCGTTATGATCACGAATTAAATTAACTCAGACTTGGATACCTGTCAAGTGAATCATGATGCTTAGTGGAAACAAATCATTTTCGATGCATCGAGCGCCATCTCTTGGAATTTCTTGGGACTTTTGAACGACTCTCGTTCATTTTGAAATTTTCGTGTACGTAATGCTTAATATGGAAGCAAAATAAATCCAAAATTTTCGCTTGTGTAAATTAATATTTGCCTTCTTTGAAAAACCAATTTCTAACAATATCGTGAGGTTTGAGTTACATTTTCTACATGGAGTCTTTTTTTTTTTCCATAAAATTCCTATTTACCGCATTAAAAAAAACCTTAATGTGTTGCAAAAAAAATATATACTTTATAGCTACTTATGAAGCATCAGAATAATGTTTATGCATTTTCTCTAATTCAGTCCCTAAACCCCGCACAAAAACAAGTGAAGTTGTTATTCCCGTAACCTTTATAACTCAAAAAATGTATTTGAGAAAATGTCGGAACTGAAATAGTATAAATTCTTTTCAAAATATTTAACATTCTACAACATAAATCACGTTAAATCTGTCGGGGCCCAAAGTCCTCCCGTTGGTGTGGAAGTTAGGAGGGTGTGCCAGCTCAGGTGTCGTCCTCGTCACTTGAACCAGGTTCAAAATTACGAGGTCCATCGTCAGTAGCCCTCGTATTGTTTCTAGTCTGGCGTTAATAAAAAAGAAACTAATTTCCTCCATAAATTTTGCATTTGAATTATCAATTAAGAACATAAATGTGTTTTTATTTTAGTATTCAACGATACTGAAGAAACCGATGGATTATAACAAGACAGAAAATGACACAGGTAAAAAAAATTTGTAATTAAAACTATACTCTTTTTTTTATGTATAATAATCAATCCATACTTCATGATGGTGATGATAATTCTTCTTTTAAATACGATATAAATTAAAATGATTATAACTAGAGGTAGTTATTATGACAGATTTTAATGATAGATTCAGTTTCGTGTTTTCAAACTTTTGTGTTAGAATAAATACAACATTCTCTCTCGAATTCTAACATATGGGAGAGTGGATAAGTGGCGTCCATCTTCCTTGCTTGTACTTTTACAATCAACAAAGGCTGCTTTAAAAAAAAAAACTTTAACTCCTAGAAATCGTTTGATACCCGTACAAAAATTATAAGGTCATGATAATCCTGTGTTTAAGGAACCTCAGTATCTCGCTTTTTTTTTTAGATAAGTTGGCGATTTATCATCCAAATGTGCCCGAGTGGTATTTCATCGCTCTAACATGGAGTTTGTTGCCTTTGATAAACAGCGTGACGCGTGAGTGCTGTAGTCTAGTGGTCATGATCGTGAACTTGCGACCGGCGTTGTTCCGTCGAGTCGTGGATTCAAGCCCTGATGCCACTAAATGGCAATGCAGCCGTTATGAGTTCGAAAGCCCCCATTGGCTAACCTTCTTCAAGTAAGTATGGCCATCACTCATCCGAAGCCCGCTAGTGATATTTTTCCTTTCCCACGGGGTTTATTGTCTTTGGTAAAAACGGGTGATGCGCCCTCGGATTACCTTAACGACAGTTCTCTATTTTCGGCCTTCTATCTTGTTTAGCATAACTTAGCGATACCAGGTTCTTGCACTATTAAAACTCTACCATCATTCACTATGAACTCTAATCTTAATTTGCATTAAAGACTTTTGCGAAGAATATTGATGACTGTTACCCAGTAGATTCAGTTGAGCTTTAAATTTTACACGTAGCGTGATGGGGAAGTTTGGAGAGTGATTAGGTACTCTTCATTCAACTTTGTGACGACATTCTTTTATCCGCCTCGTCTGTCAACTTAAAATTTACTCAAATCAAAAGATCTAAATTTCAATTGAAGTTCAAGCACAGACATAAATTAATTTAAATAGTCAATTATGTCTAAAATATATTTTGCTTATCTTCAAATATGGGAGGGGGTTATTTTCTACAATTAAGTCCCTTTTCACGAGTACCTCCTTCAATTGCTCCGACCGTGTTGAGTCCTAATCCATTATACACCTCAGAAGACTTCCGCGTGCATCACACTAGCACCCTTCTTATTACCATAATCTTATTACGAGTATTATTTTATCTCCTATATTTCTGTCACCCCTTCTCTTTCTCATTGCATTTCAATTTATTTATGAATTCGGCTTTGCATAATTGGAACTTGAGTTGTTTGAATCAAGTAGAATCCAGGTAGAAAGACCATAGGGATAGTTGAACTGAAGTACGCCTCAAAACGTTACATCTTGGCACAGAATTCGTTTTTCATCTCTAATAACCATTTTGTAATTCCAGATCAGCTTAAATTCAAACTAATCCCCTTCTTGAGTACTTGGAAAGGTAGAAAGAGCTACATATAGAAGCAGTGTCTGTGTGATAGAGGCTGATGATTTGTCTTATAAGCACTGTACACAGAAATATTCTTCACTTTCGAAAAGCTGCATAGCAAAGACATATATTGATGCTACAGAGTTAGGAAAGCTCCTCTACGGCAACATGTCTGTTGATAAATTAATCATTTTTGTAAAATAAATTGTAAGTACATACGTAAGTTTCTAGCTCCCGCAATAAAAAGCCAACGATTGTTGCAAACTATCGCCAAACGGCCTTTCAGGGATATGTGCAGTGAGTGCTTCTATTCCGTACAATGTAAAGGAAAACGTGAAACACCTTTAAATAATTTCATTTTTTAAGCGGTTAAATATCCAATGGAAGGATTTTCAAATAAAGAAGCAACCACAGAATTAACAGAATCAATATTTGAAAAGAAAAACGACTGGACGGAACATTATACATTTTACATTCCGGAAATAAAGATAATCGAGTCTATTTCCATAGTCAAACCATTGGAGTGCGCAAACAAACATCAACATAGTGTTCAATATTTCCTGGAAGCCCTTCTTTATACTTATGGGACTGTTGAGAAAAATTTCGTGCTGCGATAGATTATTAAAATTACGGCAATTATAAAGTTTTATAACTTTAGTTTCATCTATCTTTTAAATTTTAATCCAGGTCCACTCGAATTTATTTGTATTATTATTATGCACATACTGAAATAATTTAACCACACATCCTCTATATGTATCGGTATACAATAGTATTTCCTGTGGGGGTGATAATGAGGGATGAGGTCCGAATAAGGGAACCTCTGTTTAGGGACAATTCTGTTGTGTGCTCCCGGTCCCTTTGAAGAGAGACAACGTATTCATCACTTATTAAGAGACACTCTATTGAAGAGATAGTGAAAAAAAATTTGAAAATAAGATAGAGGTAGAGAAATAAAAAATGAAATACTTTGTTTGTAATCTTTTTTGAGATTTCATAAGCTAGTTTGTGACCAGTGGGATATAGTTTCGTGACCAGGGAACAATAAATGAAAAGTTAATTTATCTCTTTTAAAAATCGCTTTTCAGTAAGTAAAATACATGGGGTTAAAAGCAAGTTGAGGTCCAATCAAAATAATATTTCCTATTCATAGATTTCAAAATCTAGTTAATCTTGTTACAATTTTTAGTTGAGAGATGAAAAACAGTGTTAGCAAGCTGGAGGGCAATCCAAGATAGGGACCAACAGAAACAAGCTTTGAAATTCCAGATTCGAGTGCCCTCAGTGAAAATACTACCAATGAAAATGAATAGGTTAAACTAGTGCTCAATCAAAGAGGCTGTGCTCAAATACAAGAATATTTAGAAATCGATAAGAACTTGTGAGCTGAAGACACCAATTGGCGACATAAAATCTTTTATTTTATCTGTAGTTGATGAGGTGAGCTTTAACAAATAACTTGGAAAGTAGTGATGAAGTTGATGAACCAGACGAAAAATATGACATAAAAATGCTGTACAGATGCCTTAAAGTACACTTCCTAAATAAATTCATGCTAGTTGTTATAGACTGAAGACTTAAGAACATCAGTACCTATAATATCTCCGAGGAAATTGCTTGCTCAGATTTTTAAGCAAATTTGCGTAACGGATTACGTTCAATAAATTTTTGCAAATTCAAAATTCTATTGTTTCTTTCATACATTTTTGCGATAATTAAACTTTTTTTTTATTTAAGTATTATCATTTTTCGTTAACTTCAAATTCAAATAAATATCTGTGACTACGTTACTTATTAATATATCATTTATCGATACAACTCGCATTTCTAATTAAATTACATTTTTTAGTATGCATCCGCTGAAGAATTGACAAAATGTCCGGTCGGTGTCCTTTATTGGAAGGTACAACTGAAAATTGTAATAATCTCAGGAAAGCTAAGAATTAAAACTGAGTAAAGCCTTCTTAAAAAGCATTTTTGTATAAATTCGGTAATCTATGTATTATACTTAATGTCAAAATATTCAGTTTTTTTTTTTTTTTTTTTTTTTTTCGTGACCCCTCAGATCTACGAGAGTGGGATATTTCTGGCCGCATGGAAGGCAGCACCAACATTTTGGGATTGGTCGTCTTCTCCGTCGTCTTGGGCCTCATTCTGGGAGACATGAAGGCGAAAGGAAAACCCCTTTTGAACGTCTTTACGTGCCTCAGTGATGCCATTATGAAGATCACCAAGTTGGTCATCTGGTAAGTGTTTCGTGTTATGAAATTCAACAACTGTAGCATTAATATGTGATAAAAGACGAATGATATTCATGATGAATAACTTTGAGAACCCTTTCTTCGGAGGGATGAATGTTTAAAATAAATCCATGATGAATAAACTGTTAGAAGCAAAGATAGACCGTGTTACTCGCGTGTGACGCAATATGCTCCAGAACTATACGTAGAGGAACGGTAATTTACCTTAGAGACGGGGAAAAAGGCGAAAGAGCCATAAACTTGCTCACAAAATGTGTAGTTAAAAAAAATTATATGAAGTCCACTTATTCGTATCTTGTTCACTGTTGAATAGCGTTGAAATACCTCTAATAATTTTGGATGCTTTGATTCAGAGGATGGGGATTTATGTAAAAAAGTAACAAACCAACAATTAGGTACTCCCACTTCAACTTATATTTCAAAATAATTTCTAACTTCATTTGTTTTTATTTTCTATGTGAAAAGAACATTTATATGGAGTAAGGGGTTTCGAATATTAATTTCTTCTGAAAAAATGAGAAAATTATGTCTGATGAAATTTCATTTTCAAAATTTCAATATACAGCTATCCTTATAAGGGGGTGGATAAAGGGAGTTACAACGTCACTGGCAGCCTCAAATTCTTTGCGGTGGCGTGGTTATAGATGAGAAAAGTGAAGTGTAATCGTAATTAATTGTGGCTCAGAATTATAACTGATGAGAAGATCTTTGAGATTCAGGCAGAAATGGGCAGCCATAAGATTTAATAAAAATCCAGATTTGGCATGAATTTTCGATTAATATTTATTAAATGGTTCAATTTTACGTATTCGAGTTTATCGAAAACCTATTTATGCTTATAAATACCCAGCACAAATATTTCCTAACCAGGGTCAATGCGTCTCATAATTCTTCTAGAACCTTCTAGCCTCATCTAGAACTTTCATTTTGTTGCCAAAGTCGCCACGTTTGTCATCAAGTCACCAAATTGGTCACTAAGTTCGATTTTAAAGTTGGGGGAGGGATGTCATTGCTTCAGCTTTCCTTTATATCGGACAAAATTCTGCAAATGTCTCTTTTCATAAGAGAAACATTACAGGTTCATAACAATATTTTATATGCACCAAAGTAATTCCAGAATGTCTCTAAGGATAACACAAACTGTGATGCAAATCTCACGAAGCAGTACTTCTGCTTCGAGAGTAAATTGAGAAATAAAAACTATAGCTGTAAGCAACATATAGAACTTGTTAAAAATTCCTCCTTGGCTGGAACTGAGTTTGTATATTCTGGCTTATATACCTTGCACTGAATAGTATACATAATATTTGATGCCCTCTTTATTCTATTCCAGGTTGTCTCCAGTCGGTGTACTCTTCCTGGTGGCCAGCAAAATTTTGGAAATGAAGGACCTCGCCATGATGATCGGGCAAGTCGGACTCTACTTCGCCACTGTTCTCGTTGGAATCCTCATCCACGGATTCGTTGTCCTACCACTTTTGTATTTATTGATGGTGCGAAAGAACCCCTACAGTTTCCTGATAAGGATGGGACAGGCCTTGGCCACTGCTTTCGGAACCGCTTCCAGGTGACCCAAATCAATCTATTAAGTAAAATATGTACTTTCTACACAATGGTTTTACATTTTCAAGAAACGGGAATTGTTTTTTTATTCAGTACGATGCTTTATTGAAAAGTGGTGCGCATACGGCCATAACATTTTTATTTGTAACCCTATTTTCGCAATTCTTGTTGTACCTGAAAGAGACATGTATCTCTTATGTAGTGCATTGCTTATGTATTATCATAAATTCTGAAAAGAATATGATGGCCACTGTCACCTGGGGATCATGATCGTGGACTCGTGCCCGGCTTATTTCGTCGAGTCATGGGTTCGAGCCTTGAGGCCAACAAAGACCAGTCGTGTAGGTGGGGCTGATGCGCGTTAAATCTGTTGGGGGCCCAAAGTCCTCCCATTGGCGTGGTGTGGAAGTAAGGAGAGGGGGTGCTGGCTCAGGTATCGTCCTCATCACTTGAACCGAGATTCAAAATTATGAAATCTGACTCCAATAGCCCTCGTGTCTTGATTCTAGTCCGGCTTTAATAAAACCAAACCCACCAAACTAAAATGAGTATGTTCGAAAATAAATATAAATGTTGTAAAAGCATTATAGATACCTATTAGACGTTTCTTAATTTCGGCCTCGATAAAGTGGTTTTCCGGTATGAAAATGGTCTCACCCTCCATTATTATACAGTGATTGCGGTCGCCTGGTGGTAATGGTTGTGAAACCGAAGCCGGCGTTTTTTTTTTTCAAGATGTGGGTTCGAGACTGATGTCACTGAGGATTCTTCGCATAGTGGAGCTGATGAACTTCATTATTCCGTCGAGAGGTTCTAAGTCCTCCCGGTGACTAGGTGTGGAAGCTTATAAAGGGAGGTTCCAGATTACTTGTCGTCCTTGTCACTTGACCGAGGTTCAAAATTACGAGGTACACCATGAATAGTCCTAGGTTGCGTCTAAGTGCGACGTTAATGAACAATCAATCAGTAAAAAAAACCGAACAAATTACATCTTCAGTCTAATTTTATATAACACAAAAAATTATAAGATGGTTACTCTAATATCTGACTAACTTTTGCTATCATAGTTCTTAAATGCGGGTGGCTCTTAATAAAACTTGCATTGTCCGCCACAGTTACCCTGCCCTTCAGAAATCTGCAGAAATTATTAAAATTCCATAACAATGCCTCTCGATAAGAGGCTTGACTTTTATTTACATGTAAACAATTTTGAATGGTAAGTCAACAACGTTCTTTGTTTTCACAGTTCTGCTACTCTGCCTATCACTATTAACTGCTTGGAAGAAAAGAATGGGATCGATCCTCGTGTGTCACGCTTCTGTCTGCCCATCGGAGCCACGATCAACATGGACGGCACCGCTCTGTATGAGGCTGTGGCCGCGATATTTATAGCACAGGTCAGGGGAATCACTCTCAGCATAGGCAGCATCATAGCAATAAGGTAGGTCATAACCGACATCCAAGTAAAATATAAAAATTGGAATTCCTTTAATTTCATAACTCGTAAACAATATTAAAATTGCTTTACTAATTTCATTTTAACATGTGCTAACGTATTTTATTACTGCTATGTTTTCGATTAAAAGTAGAATTATTAAAAATGAACATTAATTAGCGTAAAGTAAGCGTTCTTCAGAGTGCCAGGCTCCATAGAAACAATTACCATCAAGAAAAGAAAACCCATTCAACAAAAGCATTATGAAATCCTAGAACAATTCTATGGCAACTGAAAACATTTTTAAAATTCTTGTGTTTTATTTTTTTTTTTTTCTTCCAGTGGATAAAATGGATAAGTACTATATTTATGTGATAGCTTAAAGTTTAAGTTCTAGCATCGTACTAAAGTATAGTTCTTAAAGTGTATTATCTGGTTTTTTCAGTATTACAGCCACTGCAGCAAGCATAGGGGCAGCCGGAATTCCGCAGGCGGGAATGGTTACCATGGTGATGGTACTTAATGTGGTTGGCTTGCCTGCTGAAGACGTCACTCTAATCCTGGTGGTAGATTGGATTCTGTAAGTACTTACTAAAAACGATGCAATTCATTAATAGTCAATTGGATGAAAGAGGGCCGATACCTGCTATTTACTGAACTGAGTGGGATGAAATATATTTGCACTTGCAGTTTGATATTTAAATTGGGAAAGTATGCTTCAAAATAGAGTCTGCTCATCAAACATGAAATACTGGTAACCTCCGTGTAACACGGGAGTTACGTTTCGAGAAAATGCCGTGTTATGCGAATCCGTGTTATACGAAGCGAAAATTAGTACGAAAAGGATGTTTAAGCTCCAAAAATAAAATACTTGCTATTTTATTTTCATAATTAATAATTCATTTCATAATTTCATTTATTTATTAAAATTTATATTCATTTCTTTATAAAAAGAAATATTTTCTTCGTCATCACTGAGCACAGAGGACGCTTACTTTTTGGCAAAATATCCTCATCCTCTCAATTTCTCTGCGTTATCTTCGGATCCTTGCTCTATCTTTTGCAAAAACAAAAAAAAAAAAAAAAAAGTTATTTTAGATTGATTGCTGTTAGTTAAAATATCTTTATACATTTGCTTCTATGGTGCTATGAACTTATGAAGTTCATTTGGAAGTATTGTGCTTCTTTCGTTTGAAGGATCATCATTTAAGAAGTATAACCCTTAAGAAATGCCTAGACTTAGCCGAATAGTTTATACTTTGTAGAGTAAGCTTTTCAACTTCTTTGCCTTCCTCTACTCTATCATCCTCTGATTTATCATGGATTCCAACGATTTCTCTAAGAAAATGTACCTAAATGCAAATTGTCTCGAAAATCATGTTCATATTAAGCTAAAAAGGAAAAAAAAACTTTTTCACTAAGAAACTCCTTCAATGTTTTTATAGCATGATTAAAATAACGTTATTAAGCACACACACAAAATCTAAGCTAAGCTAATAATTTTAAAATATGTATAACATAAAAACCAAGAGTTCGATATTTTACTATTCCCCTCAGGTCCTAGCTCTCTTAATTTAGTGAATTTTATTTAGAATTTCAGCGCATAGCTTTGTAAACGTAAGATAAAGGCTCTCGTCTGTCTTACGACCCCTTTAAATTAGTAAACGTATATATTTTTATATTTCTACTTGTTTTATGATATATTTTCATTAGAATGCAATGAAATTAATTCGGAAGAATGAAAAAAATAAGCCAACTTACGAGCGGAAGCAATTTTCCACTGCCATTTTCCAAACGCCAGTGACCAACAGCTGTTTAGCGTGAAGCCTTCTCTTTCGAATGCAGTGTCTCCCGCTTATAGATGTAGAGATGCTTATAGACGTAGCTTCGTTAAAAGAAGAGGTTTTTTTTTTTTTTTTTTTTTGTCTCACCGGAAAAATAAGGGAGCAACGAATTGTGAAATTTCACATAAAACTTAAAAAACCCGTTACTGAAACTTATAATTTATTGGAAGAAGTGTATGGCAATGAATGTTTATCACGCACTATTGTTTTTGAGCAGTTCAAGCATTTTCAAAATGGCCGAAAAGATGCTGAAGATGATTCACACCCGGATTACTCTCCCACGTCAAAAACGGATGACAATATCGAAAAAATTGGCAATCTGGTTCGATCTGACAGTCGGTTAAGTATTCGTGCGATCGCTGAAACTGCAGGAATCACAAAGAATTCGTATGGCAAATTTTACACATTTTTTAACAAGCAAAAAGTGTGTGCCAAAAGGATGCTTAAATTCTCACGTTTGAACAACAAGAAACTCGCAAAAATGTTTGTACAGACATTGAAAATGACCCATTGCCATTGAAAACAACCCAAACACATTGGAGAGGTTAATAACGTGTGACCAATCGTAGTTTACTTATGATCCTGTACGAAGCACCTATCCATGCACTGGAAGAGCCCATCTTCATCGAGAGCCAAAAGAACTCGAACGAGCAAATCAAAATGCAAAGCAATGTTGATTGTTCTTTTTTCGATATTCATGAAATTGTGTACCTTCACTGGGTTCCTGAAGGTCAAACTATTAATCAACATCACTAACTTCACGTTCTTGCTGAAGTCCTAGAAAGAATTAGGAAAAATCGACCCGAATTGGGGAAGGGAAAGTCAATCCGCATTGTCTGTCAAAAGGTTTCTAGTCTAGTAACAGCATCCCAGTGTTAGACCATCCGACTTATTCGGTGGAATCTTGTGCCATGCGACTTCTATCTGTTTCTTAAGGTGAAATCTGCAGTAAAAGGAACAAGATTTGAGTCCGTTGAAGGTGTGAAAGAAGAAGCGGCACGCGTCCGGAAAGAGCTGAGAGACTTCAAGCACAGTTTCGAGCTATGGAAGATTCCCATGGAGCTTTGTAAGGATATAGGAGGGGTGTATATTGAAGGTCATAAGTATATATGAGTGTGTATGAAATCAAAATATTTTACTGAATGAGTCTCGTTATTTATTAGCCACACATCAAACATACTGAATAGTAGGTAGTTATCAGAATTCAAAGTATTCGTGGCTTGAATAAAAATAAAATGATTTGATTCATCTGTCTCCCTCTTCATCTGATAGTGTAATTCATTGATTATCTTTTATAAGATAATGATGCAAAGGGGGAATAGAATGGGTAGACTTATAATGGAAAATGAGGCATTTAATAACCAGAGGGAATTACAAGTCAGATTAAGAATTTGTGCCTTTACTTCCAATTGTCACTCGCTTCATAACGCCTCAGAGGCTAACCTTCTACAGATAAATACAGCCATCAATCAAACCCCAGGCACTCTAGGAATCTTTTCTTTCCCATTGGGATTTATGGTGTTTGGTAAAGGCGGAGGACGTACCCCAGGATACCCTAATGATTCTTCTCTATTTTCGAACCTTCGTCGTGTCAACCAATTTTCTTTTTTTTTTTTTACAAACGCCTAGATCACATTTACGCCTTGTTTGGCACAGCATAGGTGTAGCTGGCTCTTGCACCATGAAACTTCATCACTCACTCACTCACTTTATACTGAAAAAATTCATTTTAGATGTTAAATGGCTATGTTAATTCATTAATATCATAAGTATGTTCCCTTTGAGCCTTATTGAAAATACTCATTTTGTTCAACTGCCATAAGTATTACCATTATTTCCTAAGCGTGTTCTATTTCATACGATTGTTGTTTGCTATTAATAATATTGTCTTTTTCATATGCCTTACAGGGACAGGTTCAGGACAACCATCAACGTCTTGGGCGATGCATACGGCTCAGCAATTGTTGCCCACTACAGCAAGAATGACCTCGAAGAGCTCGGCAACATTGAAGAAATGAATGTGGAAACGACGACTCTTTGAAAAACACATCGTTATTAACATGACTGTACATTAACACTATCATTTAAAAAAAATGAACTTCACCAGTTCCTGAAGCGAAGTCGCAATTCCCAGGAACATTTTTAATACTGTGTACATTGGAGTGGGACAAAAACTTGGCTTAGTTTAGTCGAGGCTTGAAACTGTGCCTTTTGACTCCGAGAATCGTTTTCAAAATCAGCTCTTAAGTCTCTTCATAGTAATTTGCACTACATGCTGTGTAATTTATTGTACTTTTCGCGAAGCGAATGGTTATGAAATACATTTTTGAAATGTATAGTGAATATATTGTGTATATAGACAGTCCTTTTCTTGCACCTCGTTGTATCAGTTTTTGAACATAAAATAAAGGGAAGATGATGGCTGATTTGGTGGATATTTCTTTTCTTTGATCTTGTGCACTCTTTACAATTTAGTTTTAAAGAATTGTAAATTTACAACAAATATTTTGGGAAAGAATTTATTTTATAATCGACTTTCTACGAAACACGAAATCGCTAGCTTGACAGTTTTTAGCAGAATTTTTAGTGGTGGTAATAAGATTGACAGCAATTACACTGATTAGGTGAAATGCACTTGTGAAGTGGTTTAATTTTAACTTGAAAAAATCATATTTTGGGAATTTGAGAAATTTTCATTTTGGGGGAGAAGGGTTGGGGGAGTGCTCTATAAGGAAAAGTAGGAGAGTTATGTTATTACGTCTTGAGAACATGAATTGTGGGTTATTCTTGAATAGAATCCCGAAACAGCATCATTTGGGATACCAGAACTACAGCAACGTCACCATCACCAGGACATTTTTTTATGCAAGACGATGCCGCAGACTCGTTGAATCGTGGTTCGATCCCTGATGTCACTAAAGACCCGTCATCTTAAGTGGCTTCAGGACCGTCTTTAGTGGCTCATTCACCGTCTTAGGTTCAGCTCATGTGCCTTTCTCTTCATTTGATCGAGATCTGTCGCCAATAGTCCTCGTTTTGCTTCTCAGTGCGTCGTTGACAAAACTATCACAATCATGCACGATGCATCCCCATATTCTTCGTAGCTTTTAACAGGCGTTAAGGGAATCTTTCTTCGACGCTAGGGTGATCAACTGTTGTTTTTCCAATAGCTTGACTTTCCCACTCCCCTGAGCACAGGTGTCGTCTGTCACTTGACCGAGACTCACTACTACAAGGTCCGTCGCCAGTGCCCTCTTGTTGCTTCTATTGCGTTATTAATAAAACCAACCATCCTCTCTCCCTTGATGTCAACGTGGCCGCGGAAGCTTAGTGGTCATGGCTTCGGATTCGTGGCCAGCGGTTTTCGTTCAGTCTCTGGTTCGAGCCTTGGCCACTAAAGACTCGCCGTGTAGCCGGGGCTTATGCACGTTAAATCTGTCGGGGCCCAAAGTCCTCCCGTTGGCGTGGTATGGAAGTTAGGAGAGGGGGTGCCATATCAGATATCGTCCTCGTCATTTGACCGTGGTTCAAAATTACGAGGTCCGTCGCCAATAGCCCTCGTATTGCTTCCAGTGCGACGTTAATAAAAAACTAAACTAAACCACTGATGTCAATCCGCCCTACTTCTGGTTATGGAGATTCATAAAGGATCAGATCTATGGAGAACAACCCATAACCTTGACACATTTAAAAGACTGTTTTGTGGCATGTACGTGGATTTAATGCACACTTATTGCGTTCCGCTGTGGAACACTTTGTTTTGCGATTGGAAAATGTCAAGAAGAGCCACGGGACACATACAAAATCTGCAGAACATTATGTCGCACTGAAGTGCCACCTATCAGCGACTTGTGCCATTTTTAATAAATATCGAGCGGATGATCTGTTGTAAAAGTTTAATTTCCACAACTTTGTTTGCGTGTAATTTGTTTTATTTTGTTAGTGTACGACATTTGTTCATCATTAATACATTATTATGAAGAAAAATATTAATTGTTCTTTTACATAAGGGTGTTACAAATTAATTTCATTTTAATTAATTTCAAAGGATGTTGATTTGAGAAGCGAACATTTGACTTACGCGTTCGGTCGTGGTACGAATTAAATACGCATTTCAAAATATCATTGACCGTGGTTGATTCCGGTGATTATGGACAACCGCTGTAACCGAGGGGTAATGATAGCGAGGGGTGGTGGCGTTACATGATTATCGGTAAGTTGAGAATTTCAGCCTCAAATTGTTACAGTAATTTGGTTAATTACTTCCTAATTATAATATACTTTTCCTCCCAAATCTACAGTTATATTACCCTTGAAAGAGAAAATTAACTATAATTGGTCAAAACAGAAACGGAAAGTGAAACTGACTGAGGAGCTGTAGCTTCTAAGTAGGCCATAGACATTCAAAGTGTTTTATTCCGTCAAAACATGGCGACATGTTATAGACCATTGGAAAGTTGAGAAATTGATATATTGAAAGATGTATAACACTTTTTCAATTTATTTCTATAGATTGCGAGTAGATTTTTACCACTGCGTAGCTGGAGAAATCAACCAAAGAGAAATCATAATCAAAAGCATATCATACGAAATGCTTATCTAAGGAGATATTTAGAATATTTTTCTTCTAGTTTTCTTAAAATTAAATAGTAAATATAGGGCCGAGTAAGAGGGGGAGATATTAGTAAATTCCAATAATTTTATATTATACATACACGCGCATTTATATATCTGTGATGGGATTACTTTGTACAAATATTTGATGACAATTGGAAGTTAAAAACTTATTTTTTAAAACGCTTTGACAAAATAGATCATGTAATTAATTACATGATTTATAATTGCTTTTACATTGTGAAAAATTATGTATGTATTACTCATAGTTTGTTACACAATCGTTCAATATTATTTATATTAATATTCTGAAAATAATAATTTTCATGCACTTTATCACAGTACCAAGAATCAAATAAAGTATCTTATTATGAATTTTTATTTTGCATTCAAAGTTTAAAGAATTCCAAGTAATTTACCTTTAGACCGATTTTGCTCGAAAATTTTACCTGTAGTTACTAACAGAAAAATTCGGCAAATTTGCTGCCACTAGTCTCCAATTCATTTAGCACGACCTCAGGGGCTTGCCTTCTCTGGTAAATACAGAAATGATAACTCCTATGTTCCCATTGGCGTGGTGTGGAAGTTACGAGAAGGGGTGCTAGCTCAGGTGTCGTTCTTGTCTCTTGACCAAGACTCAAAATTACGTGGTCCATCGCCAATAGCCTCTCGTGTTGCTTCTAGTGCGACATTAATAAAACCAAACCGAAGTACCCAGTGAACTTTTTCTTTCCTATGGGGTTTACTGTCTTTGGTAAACTCAGGTGATGCTCCCCCGGGATACCTTAGCGATCTTTCTCCATTTTCGACCTTCTATGTGATTTGTTTTCAACTTTCTTTCCTCTTTTTTTTTCAAGCGTCTGGAACAGTGTGGCGCAGTGTAACTAAAACTAGCCCCTTGAGCCATAAACTTCACCATCACTTGCTCATCGTTGGCATTTCAGTCTTAATGTAAATTCTTCTCCTGATGCCACTGAAGACTGGTGTCACTATCAATTTGTCATCCTTGTTGTTAGACAGAGATTCAAAATGACGATGTATGGGGCCAATTGCCCTACTGTTCCCAGGGCAACGATGATTTAAATCAGTTATTCAAATAATTCGTACTGTAGCTTTAGTATAAAAAGCTCTCTTTAATATAGCACGTTCGAAACCATCGCGGTTACTAGATAGGCGATTTTGCCTCATTATCGTACATCAACATATTACTTAATCAATATAAAACTGTAAAGGGGGATTCCAAAGGAAAAACGCGTGTATTTAATGTGTCTGTGCACTTCCTATACCTGCATAGACAACTAAGCATTTAGACACTCATTCTTGTAATGATAAAATATAATTCAAGTACTGCACATTAATTTAATTGAATATTCTTGTATTGTTAGAAACACAACTAAAAAATTAATACAGTACAGTGATAGTTAAAAGTAGTTGTGGTGGGTTACTCAAGTCAAATACTTAAGCTTATTTGTTTTATTAGCACTTGAAAAGCACCAGCAGAAATTCAGAAGCATTTTACTGTACAGTACACTGTACTCACACACTTATAATAATGTACATGACAGACAGTTAGGATTTATGGTGCAAGACCCAAATCTTGCTAAGCTACGTAAAATAACTATTTAAATTATAATTTAGACAGGAAAAAGGGGGGAAATGTGTTTGCCAAAGGCAGCAAATCGCCTAGGATACGTAATAAAAGCGCAAACGCCATACCTAGCCCAATAAAAACCAAGAAACACTGTACTGATATGAAAACTGGACGTTATGATAACATAGGATGAACATGCAAGCAGTGCTGAGTCGCGATCTGGCGAGCAAGGTTTACAAACACGCCAATCACCTAAGAAATCCGAAAGCGAACCTCTTGATCGGTGCCATACCATGGAATGCCGGATTAAAGAGAGATTGTTGTACAACGCTAATTGGCAAAATAACCAGTTTTATAGCTACGTAATTTTCCCTTCAAGACTCTCAGAGGCTTACTATCTTAAGTAAGTATGGGAATCATGATCCAGAACTGTAATCTTTTTTCTTTTTCATGAAGTTTATTATCTTTGGCACACACCGATGACCCACCCTCAAGGTACCTTATTAAGTCCTTCTCTATTTTCGACCCTTGTCAATCATTTTCAACATTCTTTCGTCTCTTTTTTTTTATCCTAACGTCTAGATCACAGTTGTACCTTGTTTTGGCGTAGCATAGCTATATCTGGCCCTTGAGCCATAAGATTTTGACACACTCTTAAAATCAGAACTATAGTTAAGGGGTCTCAGAGGGGTTAAATTTATCTCGCAAGCTGAAAATGTATGCAATTTTCGACTAACTATAATTAATTCAAATTAAATAATTTGTTATTTCTACACGTTCTTTATAAATGTATGAGGTTTCTAATACATGTAAAATACTTAAAATATATTAATTTTTTATGTTATGAAATCACAAAAATAATAAAAATTTCTTTCAGAAATTTTGAGTAAGTTCCACTGCGCACAAGATGTTTTCTACACAATTAGCTCCAAGTACTTCCAAAGAGTTGATTTACAAAGCCAAATACAACCTCTTAATTGTGAGCCTTTCCGAAATTAAATAAATATTTAAAAAATATTTTTAAGAAATAAAATATTTCAAAATTTTATACATTCAAAAAAATTAAATATTTCTTAACTTTTTTAAATTATTAATAAATATGACACTAAATTTAGGCTGAATGAAAAGAGTTCATTGTACTTATTATACATACAAACTTTTAGGTGTTAAAGTGTTATACGTTTTTAAATATCTTGCGCGTAAGTGAAAAATAATTCAAACTGAGAAAAATGCATTTAATATTATACCGTTCAATTATAAAATTAAATTTTCAAACTTAGATATTAAAATGTCCCAGAATAAAATGTGCCTTCCTTTTGTTCTAACTACTCTCAATCTTTAGTTTTCTGCATTCATTTGCGTGCCTCAAAAGATGATGCCAAACTCGGTTTTTTCGAAGTCTTGATTTTTCATTTGTCACTTTCAATCAGTGATAAGCAAATATTTTTGTCCATTTTAAAGCCAAAATTTTCTATAACAGAAATAAGTATTTGGCTACCATCATGGAAAATGCTGGTGGCCAGATTTGTAGCAATCTCTGCAACTTGGAGACTGGAACCAATTATCGTCTAACAAAATTTCCATATTAATGAATTCAGACATTCATTTGGGTTCTGCTTTCTTTCCACCTAAACATTTTCTCAGAGGTGTTGGATGAGATAAATCTGCAAACACTGGCTTTATAACATCACGTACTGCTTTAGCAATGAGATTTATGTGGTTTGCAGTTTGCCTGAGTATTGTTATTGATTGCAGCGTTATAACTACACCATGTATCTGTAGTTCTTGGATAAAACTTCATCATTGGTGCTACATGAGTGACACGAAACTGCCCGAATACTTCCCTCATACTTTTCACACTTGTCGAGTAGCCTCGAATGGTATTCTCATAGTAATGGGTAAGTTTATCGATCAAACTATCAGTCACACATCCTGCCTTTACCGCCGATAGTTTTACCATCAGACAACTTCTTTTTTCCATGTATTAATTTTAACTTCCTAAGTCTTGTGATCATCCGCTTTTGCATATGGCCAACACATTCAACCTTCTGAGTTAGATGGTCATCCCTTTGTGATTTGCTTTCAGAAAAAGCACTGAAAGTTTTAACACCACCATCTCCCATAGAGTTGGAATATTTCAAATCGTGAAACTTTTCGGAACGATTGAAAATTCTCTAACTATCTCCATCTTATCCACAGAACCAGAATAGTTTTTTCTGCATGATATCCTATGGTCTCTCAGCCATTTCTTGTATTTCAGACCAAATTTAACACCTTTGTAAAGATCACATCCTTTACAAAAAGACTATAGTACTTTCCTATCTAAAACTTTACCTGTTTCTGCACCTATCACAGAGAAAACTTCAATTAATGACAAGCGTCTTCTCGTTTCCAAGTCCCATCGCCGCTGATTGTTAGGATGTTATCAGGAGATGAAGATTTTTCTTTTTCCGTTGCTCTTTTCATACTTGCTACTGCTACTTCCTTCACAATATGCAAAAGTTTGTTGTTTATATCATCATAAGCTTTTTGCTCGACAGGTGTAGGAAAATTCCTCATTGTGCAGAATGTTCTTAAATCTTCTAAGTCTTTGCCGATACATCTCATTGCCAAAACAGATCTATTTATTTCTGGAGCATTTTTTTTTTGTTGCCAGTCATTTCACAACTAGTTTTTTGTAAAAGCGAAGACAATCCCACAGTTTTTACAGTCTATCTGAAAACAAGGAGACAAACCATGCCTTGATTTCTCACTTATTTTCATTGATCCATGGCACTTAGTGCAACTTGACACAGATAGAACAGAATTAAAAATCAACATGTAATCAAGTATTCTATATTCTTTAAAATTTTCACTTTCGTAGAAAGATTATGTTCCAAAAAAGATTGAATACAATCCAATTTCCTGCTGGAAGAAGACTTTGTGTTTACATCATTCGTTGGTAAGACTTCCTCGAATGGTAAATTATTCTTACCTTTTTTTTAAGAAATTAATTTCCATAGAATCTCTTTTTCTTTGGAAGCTTTCTAGATGGCCTTTTCGAAGTAGAATTATCCATTTCTGCAGTCAAGAATGTGTTAAGAATATGCTTATCGATGCACAAAATAGCATAGTGAAAATGCAGTTTAGCATAACCACTTGGCGAGATTTGAAAAATCGCTAAATTTGGCAATTTTTTTTAGCGGAACCTTAAGTCCGCGAAGCGGAAAAGAAGGAATTTCTTGACTCACATCATCACCACATTAAGGACATGCATATGTGGACGAAATTAAACCTAATTTCATAACACACATAAGTAAAGGATGCTTTCTTTCCTTCTGTAAATCAGACAAAAATCATAACATTTACTCACCTCTGTCGAAGTCATTCTCGCAGCCATAAAACCTGTACTTGGGAGAATAAACGGAGAATTAGCGATTGTCAAGCAGGTTAAAAATGCAGAAACACAAATTCAATCCAGCAGGAGAAATTAATTAAAAAACGTGAACAACGAAAACAGGAAAAACACCCAAGGACAGCAATAGTGAAGCACGAACAGAACTGGAAAAGTTTCTAAACGAAGTAACGGACAATAAAGAATGTTCTAGAAACTCTGAGAAGTCTACGCTCAGCAACGGAAGCGCCAAAAATCATAACCTCTTATTGGTTAAAAAACAAAAATATGCAAATTTAGGTTTAGAAACGGAGGCGCAAAACTCTATTGTCCGTGACTGGCTTAAAAAAAAACATCCATCACAGCTCCGTGAGTGTGAGACTGTGGTGTTTAATGCAGCAAGAGAAAAATTATCCAACCAGAGGTATGAAGCAAAAAAAAGCTGGTGAACTGGAATTCCGATTAATGGGGCAAATTCGAAAGAATTGTCTCAAGAGCAATTCCACCCTCACCCCCATAAATCAAACTGAGTTTGTAGAAGCCTATGTAATCAAATAGTCTAAACATTGCTATCCATCTTTCTACTACCTTTTTCTTCTTTCTTCATATAAACCCCCATAATCATAATAAAAAAATTTTAATATTATCAAAAATAATTTAATTTTACAATTGAATTTTAAAAAAGTAAAATAAAAAAAATTGTGTAATTCTAATCACTTACAATTAGTGTATACACTGGTGTTCAAAATCAAGAGAATTTGCATATTTTGTAGAATTTCATGAAAATAATTGAACGAAATCTAAAAATACTATTTCGAAACATAAATGCAAATTTTGTACGTCGAATACGTAAGCGTATATAGGGGCGGAACTGGTCGAAAAACAGGATTTCTAAGCGCGCGTGCCAAAGTCCGCATTTCGTTCACTAGCGCATTTCGTAGAATTTCTTGGTGAATTTTTGCAATAATCGCTTAAATTGAAATTCAAACAGTAAAAGTGAGTAACCATCAATGTTTAGGTGATGAAATGAGGTGGCGAATTGTAGGTAGGCTAGAAGCAGGCCTGTCTCAAATCCAGATTTGCAGAGAAGTCGATGTAACGCCCAGCGTCGTATCCAACTTATGGACACGACGCTGCATTTAAGGATACCGGATCCGTCAAGAGAAAGCCTGGGCAAGATCGTACAAGAGCCTTGACAGCCAGAGAAGATCGCCATTTGTCCATTACTGCGAGGCGTAACAGGGATGCTACAGCTTCTCAGGTCTTTCATGAGTTGTATGCAGCCACAATAACCCGAGTTTCAAGAGTGACTGTTTCCAGAAGACTTCATGAGAGAGGGCTATTTGCAAGCAGACCTGTTGTTTGCGTCCCACTCAGTACTGCAAATAGAACAGTCCGCTTAAAATGATGTAGAGATCATAAAGACTGGGGCATGGATCAATAGGCTACTGTTCCCTTCACAGATGAGTCCCGCTTCAGCCTAATCAGTGATTCTTGCCATACTTTCATATGGGAAGAACCATGGACCCACTACCTGCTCTTCAGTTTCCGAGAAATTGACCATTACAGCTGCGGTGGCTTGATGGTCTAGGTAGGCATCATTTTGGATGGCCGCACACATTTTCCATGTCTTTGAAAGAGGCACTGCGACTCTTGAGAGGTATTGGGAAAAGTTCTTGGAGCCTTATATCCACCTTTTCAGGGGTCCAATTGGTCCTAATTTCCTTTTAATGGATTACAACGCGGGGCCACACATAGATCATCTGGTCGACGAATTTCTGAAAAGTCAGGATATTCACCGAAAATGTATTGTCCAGCTAGATCTCCAGACTTCAATCGTGTAGAACGTGCCTGGGACGCTCTGGGGAAGGCAATTGCAATTCGCAAGCCCTTTCTGAGAAGCATCGAAGACATGAAAACAGCGTTGCTGAACGATTGGGACCAATTTTCACATGAACTCATAAACTCCCTTATTTCCAGCATAAAATCACGTTGCGAGGCCTATATAACTATTAGAGGGGACCATATCCTTTATTAACTCGTTTTTCTGTTCTATTCTTCAACTGCTATTTCATACTTTTCGACTCCAATGAGTGTTATATATATATATATATATACAGATACACAGACAGACACACAGAGAGAGAAATGATATAATAATTAATAAAAAAATGTTACTAACTTCAAACACTCGAGATCTACCAAAACGGTGCTTCTCAGCACTAATGTGTGAAGGTAAAATCGTTTACGGTGGCGAAAGTATGGTAAGAAAAATATACAAGAAAATCTCACACATCACACACACACACACACATATATATATATATATATATCCTCACTCTTTCTTTTTCGTATTTCACGTTAAATCATATGAGTTATTAATGGTCCCTTTAGTATGCTTAGTTAACTTTTTAATAAATTTTGTGTATATAAAAAAAATCGAATTGAACAAAGAGTTGTAGTGGCTAACCATTTGATTATTGTATTGTTATGTCAAGTACAATGCCTTGACGATCAACCTTTTATTCGAAAAAAAAAATAAAGATTTGGGGGAGAGGGTATTTAACCTCGTTATATTGAATCCTTGATTTTTTAATATTAAAACAAGCATATTAAAATGTGCTTAAATGCACAAATAAATTATAAAAAATTTTAAGATAAGATTTTTAAAATATATATATATATATATCAGTTTTTAACACCTCAATGAATTCGATAGACTTTGTCTAATCTTCAGCAAGAGGAGAGTATTATTCTATATATTTTTTAAAAAAATTTTATTATTATTGTAAAACTACAATAGTAATAAATAAAATATTATTTAACTTTTTTCTTGATATGAAAGCTGAATAAGGAAGAGAAGTCACTCCAAAATTGTCGTTATAAAACTGTAAATAAAAACTCTGGGTGCTTATAAATGAAAAATCTAATTGAACAGTTCAATTATGAAGTATGATGCCAAAATCTTTCAAATGAATTTTCAAGTTTTTAGGACAGAAGCAACAATTGTTGTACTCACCCCCTCAAATGGAAATCCAATATTTGTTACCTCAATGTATATCCCTCCATCCGTTTGAGCTACACATGCACCGCAAGATATCCAAACTATTCTAAATTTAGGGCCAATCTCATTAATTTGCGGAGATCTAAATGCTAAGCACATTAGCTGGGGCTGCATATATAATTCTTCCAGAGGTAAAGCGTTAAGAAATTTTGCCGATCAGAACGATATAGAAATATTAGCCCACTCATACGCTACGGATTTAATTCCACCTCCACCATCGAATCGACATTGTATTAACGTTGAATTTCCATTGACTCTACCAAATCCAGTCGCTGAATTGAGTAGCGATTACAACCCAGTGATGTTACAATTTGATTCAAAAAATAAATATCAAAAGCCTGAACCAAAAGTTAGAAAAAACTGGGAAATTTTCAGATGAACACTTCTAGAAAACACAATCCAAACATTCACTCTACCAAAAGCACAGATTGGAGAGGAAATTGATATTCAGGTCGCCGAACTAACACAAAACATTTTAAGTGCACATGAGATCGCCTCAAAACCAATACAGACAAACAAGCAGATATTTATCGATAGGGAACTCAAGCAATTATTCAGAGAACGGAACAAAGCCAGAAAAACATGGGAATTCACTCGATTCCCTGCTGATAAACAAATATTAAGCAGAATTCAAAACAAAATCAAGCAAAAAGTGCACTTACACAAAAAACAAAGAAGGGGAAGAAAAGCTCGAAAATCTAGATGCTGAAAGTGGTACCCTATGGGGTATGGCCAAAGCCTTTAGAAAAAAAGAGATCCCCAGTATCTTCCATTAAAGGCCCAACTAGTGTCGCACTTTGTGACGCAGACAAAGCTGAAATACTTGCTGACTCTCTCCAGAGTCAGTTTATATTAAACAATATTATTACATCTACACACGATAATACAGTGACACAGGTCGTTCACGGATTTCTAGCCAGCAAAAATAACTTTCATAGCGCCCTCCTTCCACCACTAGCCTCCGAAATAGCACAATACATCAAAACTATAAAATTAAAAAAGCACCGGAAAGAGAAGGAATAACCAATAAAATGGTTAAAAACCTTACCCATATCTGTATCTTCTAACTCAGAAATATAATTCAAATCATGCTAGATTTCGGTCACTTCCTGGATTCCTGGAAAACCGCTGCAGATTCTCAAACCGGGAAAAGATCCTACTCAACCAGAAAACTACAGGCCAATCTCACTATTACCAATTCTCAGCAAAATTGCTGAGAAAATCATTCATAATAGACTAATGCAACACCTGAAAAACCACGATATAATAATTCACGAGCAACATGGTTTCATTCCAAACCTGTCCACATCTCACCAGCTCCTCCGAGTGAGGGAATATTTCTAAACAGGATTTTATACAGGTCAAAATACTGGTGTGGTATTCCTGGATATCCAGAAAGCCTTCTGACCGAGTCTGGCATACAGGACTGATCTACAAACTGTGACAGAGAAACAGAAATTTCTCTGTCACGGAAAATGGTATTCACACAAATCCAAAATATAATGAAACTGGAGTCCCGCAAGGAGGAATTTTGTCTCAATTATTACGTAAACGACATACCACTACACCATATCACTATTCTCTTTATGTACGCAGATGACACTGCGATACTAGCATGACACTATAACCCCACAACTATAGGCCAAACACTAAATACTCACCTAAAGGATCTAGAAGAATGGTACTCTACTTGGAAAATTGTACTGAACGTTTCCAAGACAGAGGCCGTCTTCTTTTCCAGAAACTATAGAAAAATAGAACTAGATATTTACTTAGCAAATAATAAAATCCCCTGGTCCTAATCCACAAAATACCTTGGAGTAAAGTTGAAAAAAAAAGCTCACTTTTAAACACAACCCCCCCTTTTAAAAGCACTAATTAAAAAGCAGTATAAAGCTGCAATTCATATTATGTACCCCTTTATCTGGCGCAAATCTTCATTAAGTTGACGTAATAAATTGCTTATCTGCACCCTGATAATAAGACCAATCCTGAACTATAAATATGCAGTCTGGTCCCATTGTGTTAACTCAATTCTCGATATCCTCGAAAAATCTCAAATTGTAGCCCTCAGAATGATTGTCAAAGCCCATTGGTATATGCGCAATAACAATATTAGAAAATCCATCAAATACACTTCACTCAAAACTTACATTAAAAAATTATCCAAAAATTTCTTCCATAAAACTGATACTTCCACAAACAGAACCATCCAAGCAATAGAAAAATACACCCCAATACGAAATAATCGACTACTACATAGACCCAGAGAAATTTTAATAGATTAATTATTAAATCTTTTCCCTAAAACATCTTCAAAAAACTCTGTCATGTAAAACAACAAAATCCTTCCTGAACCCGCTCATTCACTCATAACCAACCTCCACAACAACCAATCAGAAGACGCCCTCTCAATCTTGAAAGTAAAACTCCAGACAACCTGCAAAAACACCAGACTGGACGAGCTAGCAGGATAATAATAACTACTGCCGCCAGCCTTTTAATATTATTAAATTTCTCATAAATAGCTTTTTCTAAGCAACACCACTATAACAATTAAACTGAATTTAACTAAGTAAAATTTTTAACTTTTCAGATAGTAAAACTTAACTTTAATACATTTTTATAAAAATAGTTTACTATTGCTCGATTAATTTCTCTAAATTTTTCATGTATTAAATTTTAACTCTTGGGCAAGTGAGAAACCAAAGTTCAGCTACATCTTGTATATAGTAAATTCTGGGGATTAAGGCGAGAGGGTTATGTACCCCATAAACAACCCCCATATTAGTGACGACAGCTAACTTCTATCAAGCGCTTCATCCAGATTAAAAGAATGAAATACACAATAATGAATCTGGCAACAAACCAATTAAGGATGAAATACTGAAACTTACTCTGCGTTTTAATGTGTGCTGTCATCTTTATTTAAATGTAATTGTGTTTTGTTTAGATTTTACTATTTGTTATTTATATAAGACTTTTGGTTAGTGCAATTTTTTTTCTTACGATACTTATAAGAATTCGTAGATATATATTTCGGTTGTATATTTGTGTATCTTTTCGGAATATTAATCGAATTTTCTTTAACTTAATTAGATTAAATAGAAGGAAAAATAAAAGTGTTTGAATGCATGTAAATTGCGCGTTTTTGCAATATTAAAACTCATAAGATTCTTCACCTTGCATTCCATAAATTGGTGAAAATAATTTCATCTTTATCGCATTTATTTTTTATTACTAGGTTATTTAGCGTTGTAATGTACTTATCTGTGTTGTCTAGCATTTCTCTCTGTTTTCTGTAAAATAAAATTTTATTTTAATGATCTCATTTTTAAATTGTATGTTAAATTAAAAGTATATTTTTTACCACATCCTTGTTAAAAGGCTTACTCTGATTAATTAATAAGCAGTACATTTATAAAGTAGTCAGTGATATGTAAAAAAAGCAAAAAAAGATCTTTAAAAGTAGAAGAAGACCCAACATTATTTCATAAAAAAAAGATATTAAAAATATTGCATCACTTATTTCAAAATTTATTGATACTGTTATTTTGAAATTAGTTATAAAATATTTTTTTCTAAATTTATGAAAATTCCTTTATTTAAAGTGCAATGAACAATAGCTGACTATGGATGTCCCACCTAATCCCACTCCTGAACCTGTGCAGTCTATATTTGATCAAGGTAATTTATGTTTTTTTCAGATGTTTTATGTGACTTGTAGATTTTAAAAAGAAAAACATGCAAAATATCTTGGGTCTGTTATTGGTCTTGGTGTTCAAAATACTCAAATACTATCAAAAAATTAAGCCTTAGAAGATAAAAAGAATTTCTTTTAACTTTATTAAGAATCAATGTAAAACGAGAAATCAGTGAGAAGATATGCTTAATATGTAAGGCAGTGTTGAATTTATTGAATGTTTTCTAGTTGTCAATATCTGCCAAATTTGGAAATCTGTGTAATACAGCCAATATATCAAATGATTTTAAATTAAATTTGAATGACGAGGTGCTTGTGCTGGCATTCAATCTTTCATGTCCATACTTAGCCTTACTAAAATAAGAAACTATGAACAATTATATATTTCATTTTTATCTTTAATGGCTGCAAAGTAATTTTCGGAATTTTGCAACCCAAATTTTTGCTCTTTGTTCTGCAAGTTTATTATTCTTCCAACCTAACTATTGTTGGATTTCTCTTTAAAAATTCCAGTACTCTCTAGTTCCTTAAAAAAAAATTTGGAAAAAGTTAAGCAATAAAGATTTATTGATGAGAAATTTTTTACTTTTAATGCTATTATTATAATAATGACTTTATCAATAAATAATAGAGGTCTTTATAGCATATTATTAAATGAGTAAACCATGACCTCAAGGAACTCTAGTGATCTCTTCTTTCCCATTGAGTTTACTGTCTGGTAAATATGGGTGATGCATCCTTGGGATATCTTAGGGATCCTTCTCTATTTTTGACCTATCTTGTCAAAGAGTTTCTCCTCTTTCTCCTATCTTTCTTATGTCTGGATCACAGTTACACATGATTTGGCTGAGCTTAGTGAGATTTGGCTCTTGTGCTATAAACTTTACTTTTACTCACTCACAAAAATAAAATTTTGCTTAGCATTAAAAAAATTTTTTTTGTTAAATTTAGTTAACCTTCATTTATTTTAATTCAGTACTTTTCACTAATTTGATGCTGTGATGCTTAGTTACAATGTAAGAAAAATTAGGTGTACAAGTAAACACATTTTCAACTGTTTTTCATTGATTTACTCTCTCATTCAATTAAATTAGCAGTGCCTACTGCTAATGCAGTAGAAACATCAATATCATTGTATTTTGTGTTTCTCTTAAAAAATGTTTTTATAAATAATCTTTAAGAACCAGTCATATTGTGTTATTATGTTTTGCTATAATATCAAGCCAGTTTTGTATAATTGAATAAAATATCTGTTGAAAAACTGGGATTTGCATTCTTCATAATTATACTATTTCTTGAATGAAAAAAGATACATGTATCTAATCGCTTGTGATGGTATAATAAGTAATTTTTTTTTTTTTTTTACAATGCTGGATCTAGAATTAATATTAAGTAGATTTTGTTAAAAGTCCTGTCTTACTTTTATATCCTCCCTAAATCTCCTTTTAAAGTAGGTATACTGCTCCGTCTGCCTCAAATTGTCCAAACTCATGCTTTGCAGAAAATCAAAAAGAAACAAGTATTAATGAATTTTTCTTGAAAACAAATTGATTTTTGTATTACCTTGTTGATACAGAAAGTTTTTTTTTTTAGATTCTACCAAATTTGTCCATTTTAATGAGCAAAACCATATATATATATATATATATCCTTCCCATTTTTAACATCAGAATAGCTTGTGGAGTCCTTATGGCACATCATTTATCTCCTCCTTAGAATTGAGTAAAATTTGCATGATTGAAATTATTTTTTCTGTAATTTAAATTTGTTATTGGTTTATAAAGATGTTTCTTACCTGGTATAATCAACTGGTAAGGGTCTGCTAAGAATAATCTTATTGTGAGAGAGACTACCTCATATTTCATTTATTAAGGCATCTAGAGTCAAGTTATATGGAGAAAAGTGACAGCAGTTGTGTACTTGAACAGAGAAAGTGGTTGTTACCAACTTTTCCTTCTGAGCAGGAACATGAGCTGCATTCTAAACAATAAATTCAGGTTTAAAACTTAAAAATTAAGCAATGTATGTCTTCCATGAATCTGTATGTAATCATGCAATTTGGTTACATTTTCTTTCTTAAGATGAAGGTGTTTTCATTATGGAGTTCCTCTTCCACAGTATAGCATTTAACCCTTCATCATAGTTATTGATTTTAAATATTTCCTATTTTTTTGGCCAACAACTTAGTATGAAAATATCCATAAAACTTGTGTGGTGAACATGTGCCTTTCACAATTATATTAATTATGCTGAGATATCTTGAACTTCTAGGTTATTTGGAAGGGACTATATATACTATGTCCATAGGATTACTTATTGTTGTAAAATAATACCCTTTCTTAACAAATTATCTAGTGGAAATAGTATTTTTCTTAAGAGTGTATCTAAATATGTTTGAGGTTGCATTTATTAAATTTTTGGTACTTTTCCATTTGGCCAGTGCAAGTCTTGCCAAGCAGACTTTTGGCGACAACACACAGTATACACGTATTCCATCTGGCATCGGTTGTATCATTTTTGTCAACTTTATCACTTGTGCCAGCGAAATGGAAAAGTACCAATTTTTTTTTAAAATATTTTCTTGAATCAGATTTTTTAATTGAAATTTTATTATAGTTACTGGAATATTAAGTGCCTATGGCTGGACCATTCTTTTCCTTTTGGTGATAGCCAACTTAATCTGGAGTCATCTTTATCCAAAATACAGAAAATGGCGGGAAAGGTTAGAAGAACAACAGATAGAAGCTGAGTACAAAAAAGGTAATTAACTATTAGTTTTGTTCAATAAAAATTCTTAAAACATTTGAAAATATTTTTATGTTCCTTTGAATTCTTCTAAAATAGTTTTTATTATTTCAATGTTTAAGTATGATATTTTTTATAAATATGAATGTAGAAGATATGAAAGTAATGTAAAACCTTGTTCAAGTATACCTTTTACTTAATGATTAATATATTTTACCACTTAATTTATAATTTTACTAGCAGTCTTTTTCTATATTTAATAGGAGACACTTGATATTTTTTTTTTTAAATATTATTCAATTTATAAAAAATTTATTCCAATTCTATTTAAATATGAATTCCAGCCAATTTTTTAGAACATCAGAAAAATTTTAACTTTAAATAGTCTGTATAAAATATTTTTAATATATTGAGAAAAGTAATAAAAATTAATTTGGAATATATAACTTCTTTGAAAAGGTAATTAGAAATTTAAGAATTTGTTTTCTTGTGGAATAATTTTTCTTGCAGCATTTTACATATTTTCTTAAATTTCTGAAATAAACATTTAAATTTAATTTATTAACATGTAATTTAAAAGTATTTCAAAATATTTTAGTAAACTGTTCCAATGTATATTTATTTCAGATCCATCTCGCATTATAGCTAGAGATGAAGCAATGGCAAGATCTAGACAGAGAATGCAAGAAGAGCATGACCGATTAGCTCAAGAGCACGAGGAAAAAATGAAAGAGGTTTTCAGTCATTTATTAAATAGTCTGTTATCACATCTAAACTTATCAATGATATAAAAGTTTTTTGTAAGTATTATTTAACAGGCCGTCTAAAGCCACTTAAGGGCTATTAGTAGCAGACTTTATAATTTTGTGCCTAGGTCTATTGGGAAAATAGTACTTGAGATGGTATTTTACTCCTAATTTCTACACCATGAGGGGGGGGGGGAGGTTGAAGTGCTGTGTGTTAAAGTTAATAAACTGTTCCAATGTATATTTCAGATCCATCTTGCTGCAGTCTCCACTATTCTACATAATAGTAGTGGCAATTGGGTATTAAAAGTAAAGGGGAAGGGGTTATAAACATAAAAAATAATAGCTGATTCAATATTAGGGCCAAGGTGTAAAAACACATACAATATTTTAAAATTCATTTAGAAAATGGTAAGTTTTCAATGCATTCTGTATAATTGCACTTGAATAGACAAATGATACTAATTTTACTGTGGTTTAGTTGTACAGTCTGTTAAAAAATTTATAGACCATTTTAATTATGAAATTAAGGTGCAAAATATAATTTAATTAAATGAAGTATGATATTACAACATGTTTATTCTGATTAGATAATTTTAATTTTGAGTAATATAGTAAATGATGAAGTTAACAAAAATAGAAATAAATGGAAAATCATTGTTAACGAATTATAAGAACACTTTCTAAAAACAAACAAAAAAATGGGAGAAAATAGTATGGTATTGGCCCTCCATTTTCTCTAATAACCTCAAACACTGTATTTTTCATTGAAATAACCAGTTTCAATGTTTATTATTGGCATGAATTTTGCAACATAATATATCCCAAAAGTTTTCCATAAGGCTCAAGTGTGGACTTACTTGGCCTAGGTAAAATATTAACTTTTTTATTTTTTAAAGAATAGTCCAGTTTAAATATTCCATTAACAACACCTTATAAAGGCCAATTGGTATCAGATGATCATGTAGCAAGCTTGATATTGGGCAGAGTCCACATATCTCAAAATTGATTGCAATCGCACAATCCGTCATGAGTAAAAGGTTCCCCAAACCATAACTGATCCTCCTTCAATTGTCAACTGAAACATTCTTTTAATTTTCTTCTTCAAGTCATGCCAATGGTGTTTGTAGCCATTCGGACTATCAAGGTTAAATTTCTTTTCATTAGAAAATATTTGTTTCTACTCATCATTCAATGACATGACATTTGTAGCTCATTTCAGTCTTGCTCCTTATGTTTCAATAGCTTTGGTGTTTTCTTCATTTTCATAAATTTTATATTCATATTTTATTTAAGACTCAACCCAACTGTGACTTGTGAAATTTTTTTTGTTGAAATGTTCCAAAATTGTATGAGTCAGAAGATTTTTTTTTTAGATGATTGACTAAAAATTTGTTGATCATCCCCGGCTGTTGAAATATCTTCTTTCTAGATCGTTTTTTGCTTGAATCAACTTTTCTAATTATGGTTGTGTGAATGGCAGTTTTAGTATGCTTCAGTAACCTAACCATTATATTTCAGATAAATGAAAGATAAAAAAAAAATCTCACTTCGTCCACACATAATTCTTTAACCCACAACATCTTCAAATCAGTCGCAGGTATTACAATCAAACCTGCACCTTTGCTTCTCAAATAATGTAGTTTTGAAATACTAATGCATTCATTTTATAATGATTCTAATGTGATGTATGACATGCTAATTTTCTCTGGTGGTCTTATTTCTTAACAGATACTTTATACAATTTTTAGAAAAATGAATCTTAATAAAATTTAGATCAATTTCTAAAGTAGCTCTAAATTCCCTTTAAATAGTATTAAGATACAGATAAGGAAAAAATTATTTTATTCACTAAGTTGTTCTACTGATCTTTAAAAGCTGTCTGAAATTTTAACACTTTATTATTGCAGACATTAAATATGATCCAGTGAAGTTAGGTAATGCAAAAACTTAAATTTGGCAAACAGTGCATTTGGTTTGGGAGGTTAATATTAATAAATTCAATATATATATAAATTTAAATCACAAAGCTATTGAATGTAAATTTTCTCCTTCAATACTGTTAATTATTTTGGATTTTAGAAAGAAAGAAAGAAAAAGGAAGAGAAGCTTGCTGCAATGGAAAGTTTGCTTCATGGCAAACCTAAATCTAGCAATAATTCTTCAAACCTTAGGCAAGAGTACAATCCATTAATGGGAACTGGAAGTAGTAGTTCCTGTTACAGACCGCCACGGCGTGGTGGTTCTGGCGGTGGTGGATGAGGTTAAAGAACCATGTAACTAAGCAGTCCATTCAAAAGGCGAGTTTTATATTTTCAGATAACTAAAATGTTGTAAGCTTATTCTTAGGGATACACCAATAATTTCATATGGCACCAATTCCTCCATTTTTAAAATTAAAAAAAAAATGCCTATATAACAAAGCCTTTGAACAAAAACTATTTCAAAATTTAGTATTAAAACCTGCTGTTTTTCTCATTTCTAAACATATTGGTTTTATATTTTTAAAAAACAGCTTTCAACATAAATTGATTCTAAAAATTTCTCCTGTTTTGAATCTTCTACCAAGTTTTATTTGGAAACCTTAAATGGAGGGGGGGGAAAATTTCTTTGAAAATGGACAATTATAGAAAAAATAAATGACATTATTAGTAGATTAGTAATGTCAACCACAATTGTTCCAGATGTCTAAATAACAATTTTATTCCAGTATTTATGTGTTTTTCCTCATATGATTCGGATCTTTCAACATACCAGAAATTATACACAGGCCTTTTAATAATGATCTAAATATTTGATATAAGGGACTTGGAAAGTAAAAGTTTTCAATTGAAATTTATATCAATGAACCTTTCAATTTTTTAAGTTATGTAGTGGTTTTATCATACATATACACTTGACCTACAAAAAAAAAAGTCATTAACTCCTTTATGTTATTAAATGTTTGTTGTGTCTCAAAATTTCACATTTTCATGTGAAATTTTTTTAAGACGCATAATTTCCAAATGCCTACCACACTTGTTTCATATATAATTTATTTTAATGGAGATGTTAGAAAATCTATCTTGAATAGATTTCAGCTATAAGTTAAGAGTAAAAAAGCCATGAAGTGATTAGAATGGGTTTTTTTCCCAATTGTATTGAAAAATATTAGTATGATGCATACTTGAAACTTTTAAAATATTTTGTGCCCGAAAATTTAATTTGATTAAATCTTTTTTTTTTTTTTTTGCAGATGATTTTTGGATAGACTCTAAGTTACATGATTGAAGAGCCATTCAGTTGCAGTGGCAATCCTCCTATCATTTGTTGCATACTTTTGTATGGGTGTGTTACATGTTTTAACTTTTTTTATGCCACTAATGCAAGAATGCTTGGTTTGAGGACTGTCATGTATGACACTGCTTGTTTAAATGGATATGACCAAGACTGGCAGTTGATGGCTGCAGCTGCATGATGTATAATTATTTTTGTAATAAATTTTCTAGTGAGTTATTTTGTGTATGACTTTATTGATAGTAAACTTAGTACTTACATAGGAACAGATATGGTAGATTGTGTTTAGTCAATGGTATTAGTTATTTTTAATTTATCTGATGGGAAAATCTTTACATAAAGCCTTTGAGATAGCATCGAATCTTCATTTACCAACTCTCGTTCTGAAATTTTAACATGTGTATCAACAACTTATGCATACTCATGTTACATTGGACATAAAATACTAATTTTTTTATAACTGTATCACAAATGCTTTATTACATACATAGGTGTAGTGAGATTCACATAAATGAGTTAACACTTATTTCTGTTTGGAATAATTTTTCTATTAACATGTCAACTGCTACAGTGAATTCCTATCTAAAACGCCAATTTAATTAATTATTGATAATTGGAAAACAATCATCAAAAAGTATACGAGGGTAGTCTTAAAGATGTAAGACATTTTTTAAATTTTTGTTTTTCTCCATGCAAGTTGATACACATCTCCCATCCTAATAGTACTCGTCATCTTTCTTTACAAAATAATTGTTTGCGAAGGTGATGACCTCCTCATTTAACAAAAATCTGTATGCCGAGCACAATTTTTTGATTAGGGAACAAAAAGAAGTCACTTGAGGCTAGATTCGGTGAGTAAGGAGAATGATCAAGCAGTTCAGACCATAATTAATGGATTTTCATCATGGTAACTGCTGAGGTGCATTGTCTGGGTGAAAAAAAAAAATTTCTGCATTCAGCTTGTCAAGCAATGATGCATAGTATATAAGTTAATCCGTTATTATCCTAAAAAACACTCGCCATCACTTTCCCAGCTAAAAAAAAAACAGTTTTGGCTTTTTTGGGAGCCGATTTGCTTTTGCAGCCTGCTGTTTTGATTGTATTTTTGTTTCAGGCCTATAATGGTGTATCCCAAGTTTCATCTATAATAATTTTAGTACATGCCCAAGCTGATTTATTGCACCTAAACTGTGCCAACAGAGTATTGGAAATGTTCAATCGAAAAAGTTTATGATCTAACATGAATAAATGCTGCACCTAATGCGTGGATAGCTTTCTCATGCCTAAATCATTATTTGGTCATATTCATAGCCTCTGCTATCTCTCACTTTAATTTGACAGTTGTCTAACACCATTTGGTGAACTTTAGCGATGTTATCAGTGATTGTAGTTTTTGGATGTCCCAAATGTTCGTCTTCCAATCTGGTACAGCCACGTTTAAATTCAGCCGCCCAAAACTTCATGGTGGTAAATAATGACACAGCGTCCAACTCATCTTTGATTTGAGTAGGCATATTGCTTTTCAAAAACAGATATTGACAGCTAGATACTAGATTTTATCCATTTTCACACAAACACACACATCGACTTGCTCAAACTATTATCAAACAACTGCACATCCAAAATAAACTTTGGCGAGTACCTATCAAAAGATCTACAACCTCATTCCCTAGCTTTTATTGACAAGTGCAGTCATCTTCACATAAAAGTCAGAAACTTTTCAGATCACCCTCGTAGAATTTTGTTTAATCTAAAGAATTATCTAAAAAAAGTTTAGAAAAGCATTGGATGCCTTTCAATTTGTGAAGAGATTCAACCAATTATAAAATCAAATTCGTACTTAATTTGTGAAGAGAAGCCACCCTTTGAGTGGAAGATTGTTTTGAAAATATTCTCTTGCTAGTAGGTTATTAATAAATTTTGTATAATTATGCTTTCTGTTAAGTAAGCCAGCCTTGAATTTTTTCAGTTCTATTCCTATTTATATTGATAAGTTGTGAATTTAATCATAGGTACACAAATATGGCTAGTAAACTACAAAATAAGTTGTAGTTGATGGTCAACATGTTAAAAACACTAATGCAAAAGATCAAACTCCCTCTATACTGAAGAAGGTTTTTATTAAGGGTACCAGGACATGAGAGGAGAAATGAAACACCAAATTTAAGACATTCTTTTTGTGCTTAATAATGATATTTTAATCATTTTATTGAACTATAAAAACATTTTTTGATTAAAAAGTTTTCCCTTTGAATTGAATATGGACATGATTTTTACTATATATTTGCATTTAGGTACCATTTTTAAAAATAACATTCCATAAATATACAAAATATTTTACTCCTCACACAGAAAACAATACCCAAAATATAGTGAATCAACTTTGTTAATGTTATTACTATGTATTTTCTTTGAAAAAATTATAGAACTTTGTAATTTTGGAAATTTTAATTTATTTTTTCACATATATAATTTCTCAAAACTTATACATATAGTGAACCTAAAATATTTTTTCTCTAAGTAATACATAAGTACCCTTTATGGAACCTAAAAATTCCTGTCCATATTAAACTTAGAGAGAAAAAAATTACTTTTATTGACCTATAGAATGATTAAATATCATTATTAGGTACATAAAAAAAATCTTAAGCTCTACTAATAATTTGAAAAGATGTATATCACAAAAACAAGGAGTCTTAAATATAGTATTCTACAATTTCTCCTTGTGTCTTAGTACCCTTCAAAGGACTCATTCTCAAGTTATATAATGGGCTATTATTGAATGCATTCACCATAAGGTAACAAAGGTTTGTTTAAAAAATGCATCTTTAAATATTTTTTCTGTAAATGTATATACATTCTAATACACAAATTGCTTCAGCATTTTATTTTATTTTTCAACAATATTAATTTTAACAAATAGCCAACATTTCATTCTAAACTGATTTAGAATAATTTATACTATATTTCAAGTGGATGAATAATTTCTAAATTAAGAAAAAGCATGATTCATATTATTACTTCAGATCAAAATCAGCTTATACATAAAATGCACAATACCAACATATACACAAACACTTTGATATTAGTATATAAAAATTATAAAATATTACTTAATATAAAATTAATATAAAAACTGTTCTATAAATGCTTATGCAACTAAAAAAAATGCTAATGTTTAAATAAATCTTATATAAACAATAAATTACAAAAGCAAAATTTACTAAACTAACAATCCATATAAAACAAAAATTGCAATATATATTTTTATATATATAAAAAACACATGCATGGAAGATTGGCACATTTAAAAATTAGCTTTATATATAGCACTATATTCCATTTTTCATATCAGATGCATAAATAATTTCATCGCTGATCAACACTTAAAGAATACAGCAATTATGATACTTTGATAAACATAAATAATAGAATTAATTTGATTAAATAAGATAATTCGGTAGAATACAATATTGGAACTTTTTTAAGCTAATTTTTCCAAGGCATTCCATGCATATGGAACATAAGATACCTAACCATAAGTGCGAGATCAGATTTTGTCAAATTTAAAAAGTTGGTGCACAAATCTTCATTTCAGAGGAGTCACAGGAGATGTTGACACTTCACTGCTAGAGAGTGCACTAAAAATAGTTGAAAGCTCTTCTAATAACGTTTCTGCTCTGTATGCCACTCGTATATCTGGAACATTTGTGCGAGTAATGTCATTTCCTGCAATTCCTTCCTTCATACAATTTGGTCCAAGCCAATGTTTTTTCACCTAATACACAAAAGCAATAATCAATGTTAAAAATACATGATACAATAATAATTCTGTAATCATTTCAATTATTTAATTTATTAATTAAAAAGTAACTTTTTTCTCTGAAATATTTCTTAATTTCAAAAACCATTTATTTTGTATTCTGAATAATTATTTTAAATAGTTACTTAAGGAATGCCTTTGATCAAAGATTATTTATCTCTAAAGCAGTATAATATTTTAAGAATTAATGTAAATCTAATAATTATCTAAATATAAAAAAGAAATATCCGTTATCGAAAACTCACTGATAAAGCATACCGGTAATTATTAAGACAAATTAGAACTATTTTTAACAGCTATTATGTATATTATTTCATACAAATATCTATTGCTTATGTAAGTCATTTGAGCATATCCAATATAGAACAAAACAAAAAATTTGATTATTTTCAAATATTAAGTAATTAGTAGAAAATTTATCCCATAATATAATTTATAAAAAAAAATTCAAATAGGGTTAAGTTTAACTTGAAATTGTAATAATTTATAAGACCATTTTCATAGCATGTTAATCTATTTTGATATAAAGCTTTCTGTTTCTTAAATGCAAAATTTCAAAAAACATGAGTAAAATGCTTATGCAGTTTTCAGGATTGCCATACAACTGTAGGGTGAATTTAAACCTTAACTCCCTCCTTTCTCCAACATTTTAAGTATCTGAAACACTTCGACAGCATAACTCATTGTTTGACTTAAAAATCATTTAAAAAAAAAAGGCATTAATCTCAATAGATTGACTTTATGATAAACATTTCAATGTTCATTTTAAAAAGACAACAATACTTACTGACAATGGAAATCCACTCATAAGGATACTATTCCTAGCTAATTCACACATATCACAACTGCTCAATTTCCATACCTGAGCAGCAATACTATACTCTTCCATCAGGGGTTCCTAAAAAGATTGCATAATTTATTCAATTTAATATCATCAAATTACTCATGCAAAGTAGCATTTTCATTTGATCTTAAAATCTAAATGGCTAATAAAAAGCCACTATGCTACAAATGTCATCAGACTATGATAGCTTCAGATATATCATAATTTTGAGTAGATAAGTTGCTTCTTACATGAGATTAAAAGTTGAAATTTAGCATCTATAATGTATCTAATGGAATTTTATTTTCCCTTTGTCTTTGGAACTTCATTAATTCAAATCATAAGTTATGCACAAGTGAAATGGTTACTGTAGAATTAGCAGTGACACTTTAGTCTGATAAGAAAGCTCAGGTTATGCTAAAAGACAATATAACAAGTTCCAATCTGCTTGAAATCACCTAACGACACAAAGGATTGCTCAATATAAAGACAGAGTAATACAAGTACAGTTGCTTTGTGGGTCAAGAAAAAAATGGCAATCAATTCAATCAATTCAAACTTATGTAATCGCATCAGCTTTCATTAAATTGGAAATCATAGAAAATGAATTAGTGATAGAAGTGACTTTGTTGGTCATTTATTAAGTTTATTTAATTCTGACATTGATGTGTTAGATTTTGTATACTATGTTATTTTAATTATAAAATTCGATTATCTAATTAAAATAATTTTTCATAATATGGTGATTAAAAAAAAGCTTATTGTAAAAATAACATCTATTGCAAATCAGCAGAGTTCGTTTTAAGCATGTCCAAGGTGAGATGTTTATTTTTATTTATATATTATTGTTATAGTTATGTTATAAGACATTGTCAATGATAACATCATTATGGAAGATAATTACTGAATAAATGCATATTAAGTGCCATGTTTCAGAATGCTTTGCTGAGGCAGAGCAGCTTCTCTAATGAACTATCAGTTTTAGTCAATTATCATGTGTGTAGTGATAATTATCTTATCTACCCAAAATTATGGTAATTAAAGTATAAAAGATTTGGATACTGCTCCCATATCATTTTTCTAACTTTTTGTGCTTATTTTTTTCCCCTTTAAAGATGTGACAAAATATATGAGCAATCATTTCTACTTGCTGTTAAAGTACGAATATGACATAGTTATTCTAATTTAATACAAAAGTATTATTTACTAACTTTCCACATACCTATATGTTATTTATGAAGTAAGTAGTGTTTCTTAAATTAATTCATTTATAGTAATATTCCAACATAATGGATTTCCATGTTCAATCTAGAATTCCATTTTTATAAAATTTCTGCAAACTTTTTCATTTATTAATGGGAGGGGGGTGAGAAACAACTATTTCAACATCAATATTCATAAACAAGCCATGAAGTATCATTGCATTACTACCTAAACTATTTCTTTTTTACCATTTTTCATGTCAACACTTCTGTCACCCAATTTCTACAAATTTTACTATTTAGATTTTTCAGTAAAAATTCCCATGAAAAAAAAAATTTTTTTTCATGGGAATTTTCCTATTTAAAGTTTTCCATTCTTTAATTTAACCTTTTCCAGTGCTTTCAACACATATAAAACATATTAATGATTTTATTATAACTCCTACTCTTTTCTTTTAAATTTTTCTGATAAGACATATTGGTTGATTAGAATTTGTGACATTGAATCCTGGAGAGACATGTTGTGCCATACACAACTGATAAGAAAAAAACATATTGTAAAACCCACCTATTTTTTTAAAGAAAATGGCAAGTACACACAGTACCATAAAAAAATTTACATATTTTTGAGAATTCATCAGAATAATTAGAATGAAACACAAAATGCCACTTACTTTAGTGAAATGGAACTGAAGTGGATCATCAGTGGACAATGATATACAAAGTCCCCTGCTGAGGTATTCGGGAAGGGGATTACGATGATAGTTGAGAAACAAAGAGTTGTTGCTCAAAGGAGACATGGCAATGCCAATCTGAGACAGATAATATAAATATTGAAGAACTGGAACCTGAAATAAAAACATTTTTTTTTCATTGTTATCACATGAATAAATTATTTTTAGAGCTTTTTAACTCATTTCAAGACCCCAAGTGAATGAAAAGTTTTCAATTACTCCTCAATTTTTAAAATCTAAATATGGTATAACACAAAAGATTTAAATTAATTTTCAATGAATATTACTGAAAGTAAATTATAATAGAATTCATTTTAAATAGGACATTAAAAAATGAATTATGAAAAATTTTTCAGCACATGTACAAAATCCTGTGGACCATATTCACCAAATCAGAAAAATATTACCACACATACAATTGGATTAGTGATAGAGGGGTTTATGGTGCAAGAGTCAAATCTGGAAAAACTTCTTAAAACATTTATTGAAACTACAGTCCAGATAAGAAAAGGGGGAAAGGCACACAATGATACACATTTGTAATCACACCAACTTACGAGGTCGAAAGGATTTTACACAAGTACCGTTTTTTCTTATCTTATTGATAAAATTCTGAATATTCCTTAGAAAATATAATCTAAAAGCAAAAGTACTTCCACATTTTTAAAAAAAGTTATAACTTATTCCATTTTCAAAAGAAGCATTTTATTTTAAGCACTAAATATAATTTATTAAATAGTTACAGAAAATTAATATACAACTAATTGAACTAATTTAATATACAACTAATTGAACTAATTTAATATACAACTAATTGAACTAATTTAATATACAACTATTTTTTGAGTTGCATTAAAATAATCCATTTAATTCTAATGTAAAGATACAAATGCTAAAAACTATCATTTTAAAGTATACAAGGAGCAGGAGATTTCTTATCAAACTCAAATCTTCCTTGAAACTCAAATCTTCAAATAACTTGCTTCAACAAACATATCAGACAAGAGTAATGATAATTTAATGGTTTCCATAATGCTTAAATAAAAATATATTTTATTAAAAATTGATAAGAAATACCTTAGATAAAATCTTATTTCAAATTTTTAAGCCCACAAATTTAAGGGAATCCCCGTGCTATTATTTTCTCATTCAGTGTTATTTTTAAAAATACAACACATAAAATATTTGAAAATACTATTCATTATACATTACTTTTCTAAGTAGCAGGCCGTGGGATATATTTTCACTCAACAGAAAACCTCCAACTAAATGTTGAACAGGTCCAGCTTCCCCACAATGAGGTCTCAATACAAATGTATTCATTTTCCTTTCTCTGAGATGGAGAACACATTGAATGTTATTTCACTTCAAACATTAATTATATTAATTTAAGATTCTATAATACAATATTAGAAAAATTTGTCTTTTTACTTATAAAATTTAATCAATGTTTAAAAATTTACACTTTGTTTTGGAAATGCAAGCAGCTCTCTGCTTGCACACATATTTTTACTTGCATGTATATTTTAAAATGAATATTTAATGTAACTCACTTAAGTCATTATTGATCAAAATTGAAACTCTGTGCAAGCAGGAAATACTAAACAAGTATTACCGCTGCCAGAGTTTTTTTTCATCACTCAAGGTTTAGCATTAGATAATATAAATGCCTAAAATACGGAGAAAATCACGATATCAGAGCATATACTAAATCCCCCAATAGCCCACCTAAATGCTGCAACTGCAGTAGTAATCATACTGTAAATTACTCAGGATACCCCCAAAATCCAATGAATTTTAAACCCTCCACTGAGCTATTACCATATTGAACACGCAGAAAAAATAACGCAAAATTATCGCATGACACACACATGCCCCCATTAATTCTAATTTGACTCTCCCCCTCTGAAGTAGCTACAGTAATCAAAAACTTAAGAGAAGCTCACAGAGTGGATGGTAATTACAACCATGCTTTCAAATTCAAAAAACAACCTTCTCCAAGAATCGTTTAGAAAATCCCTCAACAGCCAAATATATATCTATATCCTTAGGAAGGAGCAAATTGCAAACCCCTTCATTGTTGTTCTGAGCGGCAACTGCCAACAACAAGACATCCTGGACTATATTTGTGTGGACTCATAATAGGTAATTTTAACTTGCCCTGTCATCACAATCAATTGATCTTCAGTAAAATAGTAAAAACTCATAATGGTTGAAGTGTCAAACTTTGATGGCTTATAAGGCTTCTAAATATTTTTGACCCCTTCAACACGTATTTAATATCTAGCATAACAGAATTTGTGAAGGATCCAAAATCTGTAGTCTGAGGTCTTTAGCCAAATCTGTGCGATTGAGGGTTTATCGTACAAGAGCCAAATCTGACTAAGCTGTGCCATCTTCAGTCAAGTCATCCTTAGTGATAATATACATATACTTAAATGCACCTCTTAAAATTTTGAAGGGTGCATTTCTTAAACAAGATGAAATCACAAAATTACTTTTAAATAGCAATTGAAAACAATAACTTTGAGTGGTATTAATCATAAGAAAATGTTAAAATGAGCAAATCTATGTAAATTAAGCTCACATACTTCCTGAAACAGTTCAGTACACACATGTTGGCATACATATAGTACAAATAATAATTATAGGGTGGATTTTCTTCTTCTTTCCAAGCAGGTGGAAGAGTCACATCTTTGTCGAACATTGGGTTTTCTGGTTTTGATTCATCATCAACAGAGTCGAAACCTGTCACCTGTATACATATATATAAAAAATTAGTTTAAAAATTCAGAAACACAGGCTATTATATCAAAAAACTAGATTGGAACAATGTTTACTTTTTATTTTAATACAAAAACACTTTAAAAAACTCATTTACTATTTATCAATTAAAATTATCCTAAATAGAAACTTACATATTTTAGGAACATATACAATTCTGGATGACTACTGGGATTATTGGTAGCTTCAAATAGAGGCATAAATATATTATCCAATATTTCTTGAAAGTTGCTCACCAAGTTGTTTGATTTGTATATATCACTAAAAATAAACATAAAAAAGAATGAAAATAGGTATTATAGTAGATTTAGTTAAATTAATACAAAAGCAAAGTTTACATCTTGTGTATGTGTGTTCTTTTAAATGACCATAGGATCATAACATAAATTAAATACTAAATTATTATTCAATTTTAATAATGTCTTACCTAAAAAAAACATTTAGAAATTACTAATAGAATTTTAAACCTTACTTCTTCAGCTTACAAACATGTAAAGCATCCTTAAATATAACCACCACTCTCAATTTACACAAAAGTGATTTTTAAAATCTGTACCTTCACCACAAAAATATACCATTAATTTATCAGTTATTAACAAGGTCTAGAATTAATCTCCAAAGAAAAAATATCTGAAAACAAGGAGAAAGATGCTATGTTGGAAAACTTTTTCAAGAGTAGGACATTATTTCTATATAAGAGGAAAAGGCCACAAATATCCTTTAAGGTTGTGCCAGTAAATTATTGTTGAAACATGTCAATCTACCATTACAATATTAAATAAAACGAAAAGTTTATTTAACTCAGTTCAAAGTTCACATTTTAAAGAAAATTTCTGAAAAATATAGATATGTATCTTACTATAAACGTGGAATCTGAATAACCCAACGATTGTTATGGGAAAAAACATTGTGTTTGACAGCCCACTGAGCTAGTCGATCCCATTCATCTCTCTTGCGGCCATAAATGGACAGACGTAATTCAGCATTTTGGTATTTGCTTTCTTCCAAATCACTCAAAACTTCCTATAACAGTAAAATTCATGTTACTATTATCTGATTGAAAAAATTTTTAACCATTAAAAACTCAATAATTCTAACATATACCATAATTAATATTCTAACAATACCATTAATGCAATAATTCTAACATATACCATAATTTTATACATATAATTTGAAGATTTTAAAATCACAAAAGTTAAAATTTTAATGACCAAATGCAAACAATCAATTTATCCCACATTTTCAAACAGAAGAGCTCTAAACATGTTTAATCAATTAATACATTATATACCATGTTTTTTTTATACATTTCACTAAATTTATTACACATTACATACATACTTTAAATTCATTTTTTCCAAGTTATCGATGTTTGTATCGCGTTAAAAAATAAATTTTTTTTAATTTTAAAAAGGGCTAAAATAGACTCCACAATAAAATAGATAAGTTGATAAGCATATTTTAAAGACCTAAGAAATATATATTTAGACTATACAGTTTACAAGACAACATACCTAAAAGGAAAAAATAACAATGAAGAATTTTAAAAAAGATTTATTTTTTTAAGTTTAAGAAATATATCTGTATGTAGTCATAAATTAACATACTTTTTTTAAAAAAAACATTTAAAAAAAAAGATGTATAACCACTTAAAATATTTATTATGAATGCAAGGTTATTAAAACTATAGTTTTTCTTCTCCATGCTAATAAATTAAAAACAAAGAAATTTGAATTCCAAAAACAAAATAAATACTTACTTTCAGGATGTGAGCAAAATATTTTCCTTCAACATAATTATCTGTTTTTAAAAATATCTCTCGCAGTCTGCTTTCTCCAATAGGATTATATTTGGCATTGAATTTATCAAATCGATGAAATGTATTTCTGTCCTAAATATAAATAAAAAAAATTCATAGTTAAACTACACAATGTCATAAATTGAAATTGAGAATTAAAAAACAGTAACCCAAACAACAAAAATCTAAAAGAATCAAAAATAAAATTTATGATGCAAAAGATTAATCTCGCATTTTCCAATAAATATCAAAAGTTAAATAATTAGACATTTCTACATTTTAATCATCTTTGTTTTAATAAAACTATTAAAGATTAACTGAAATTTTACCATTTTATATATTTGATACTTCCTTTCCTTTATATTATTCTAATTCTTCCACAGTAATGATTATGTTGAGTTAATTAAGTCACTTAATTCTTTTCTTCCGTCTCATACATCAACATTATCTCTCCCAAGAATTTTTTTTAATGCATTAAAAGCAAGAAAAAATAGACCTGAAAAAGTACTTAAATTTGAACCATGAAGCAAATTAAATGCAAGTACTTTTTCAGTTCAATTTTTCAAAACTTTTTTTACTGTGCTAAATTGAGATCTATCACAATATAAATTCATTTGATGTTAAACAATATCGTTAATTAAAGCAATACATATTGCATGCATTGGATCTTGTTAACTATTTTTGGCAAACTATAAAAATACTTGGACTGGTGTTATTAAATTAAAAATTACTGCTTTTAGTTTGTCCAGAATTGTACCAATTTCCATGGTCATAGGGATTCTGCATATTAACAAAATTTCTTCATGTTTAAAAAATTATACAAAATTATTCAAAACTTAATCATGTGAGAGGATATATTTAAAAAAAATTACTATGAAATTCATTCATTAAAGAAATTATGAGATTAATATGTTACGTATCAATCAAATTACTGGTTGAAAACTGAAAATGGAAAGAAAAAAATATTATAAATAAATATGGGGGGAAGGACAAAGGAATATATTTAATTATTTATTTTACATTAATTACAAAAAAATATAAGAAAAATTTTTAGAACTTACAGCATGAACATCCAAAACATCAACACTTAAATCATATGCTGTCAGATTTAAAGAATCAAAAACCTTAAAAAAAAGAAAAGACAAATATTGTAGAAAATATTTAATGTTTTAGAGTGATTAAAATGCAAATGAAATCTAAGGCATCAATGAATAAGTTGCTAAAAAAGAAAAATTAAAAGTTCACAATACTGCAGCAAATTAATTTGAAGTATAAGAAGTAGAAAATTTTATTATTGCACAACATATATGTAATATACATTCATACATTTCCAACAGTATGAGAAAGCAATCACACATGAAAAGCTGTCTGAAAAAAACTTTATCACGAAACATAGAAAAAAAATTAGCACAAGAAAAAAAAGTTGTTAACGCATTCATTCAAACACGAGTCAGTCTTGTTACAAGAATAGCTCTACGTGTTGGATCCTAAAATGAAAATAAATCAATTAATAATGCGCTTACTTGAGAAGTCATAGAATCTTTCATCACCGAGCCAGACATCAACAACTCCAAAAATAAAAGAAATTTAGGTTATTTTATTAAACTGGTACCACATACAGAATGTAAAAATTACACACAGTTGAATCGAACAAATTTAACTGCCTGTCAAATAAATAAAATTTTAAAAATTAAGTCGGATTTTCATGCTTATTTTAACATTAATATTTAAGTATTAAATAGTCAAATGTTGAATTATAAGCCAATTTCTTTCCTCGTCAAATTCTATTAAACAGAACAGAATGTATGTGATGTTTTTTCAGTTACTGCATCCAGCTTTTTTTAAGAAACCTAGAGTCATGTCTAAAATGAAAGGCATTACTATGAAATAATTGTTTAAATTGATCATTCAACAAAACATTCATTCCATAACTAACAAACAATTGTTCACAAAAAAAAAGACAGCTGTATCATGTAATAACTATAAACATCATACAGTCCATTTTCATGTTTTCCTTTTTCACATGCCACTGGTTCAATATATTTTTGAAACAAATGAAATTATGAGCCAAATTGTAATGATTAAGAAGTATAAAACTTTTATTTTACTTTTAAATTTACGCAATCAAAAGTTAAAAAAATTTGCATTTCAAAGAGATAAATAAACACCTCAGTAGCAGTATTCATGAATTGTCTGCTTTAAAATCTACATCTTGTAATGCAACTCATATAAAACTAAAAATAGAAATTAAATAATCAAAAATAAATTTATTGAGTTTCTTAAAAACTCGTACAACTGCACCTGCATTCCTATTAAGATCAAATTTCAGGCTAACTTTTAATAGCAATAAAATGAAATAGAGAATAGCTATGCACTTAGCCCTTTTATAATAAACACAAAAAATAGAGTAATAGACAAAAAAAAAAATTTAAAATTCACGACAGATATAAAAATAGATTGTATATATAATTTCTGCTAGGACATTACTAAGTTGATTGATTTGCTTTAATTTACAGTTTAATGACATTTGCTTATTTTGAAAATCCATTTTGTATTGCACTAATTTTAATATCAATTTTTTTTCCCCCTGTACTTTAATTTTTCCACATAAAATAAAGTTTAATTAACTTAGTCATACAGTTAAGTTTTAAACAATCCAATCGCTTACAAAAACAAAAGTGTATTTTAAATGTAGGTTTTATTTTATTAATGGGAACATTTATTACAAAATACAATTATAAAAAAATTATTTGATCATAATGTCAAACTTCGAAGCAACATTAGGGCTAATGTGACACAATGAATATATCGCAATTTTCAATTACAATCAATATCAGAGAGGATTATACCCAAGCTGGAAACACAGTCTCCATAATTGCACATAATGAGAGGACAACCAATTTGTGTTATATGAAGGGTATTTAGTGGCACCAAAAGAATCAGATCCATTAATTAACAAAAATGAGCTATTCATTTATAAATTAAGTCAGATTTCTTCAAAGTTCATTCTCTCCCTCCATCAGCAAGAAAGAAGTACACAAAATTTAAACAAGGAGTAAATAAAATGTTTCAAACAAACAAATGTTTAAAAAAAAAAACCTCATGCAATTTGTTTACCAGAATAATTAAATTTATGAGTTGATTTACCTGCTCCAAAGTAAGTTCTTTCCCTTTTGAGACACAAACAATCTCATTAGCACATTTCTTCATTGTTCTTTTAATGAAACGCAAAAGGTGTTTTTGATTCATACAAGATGCTGCGTGAACATGAGTATCAACCTAAAAATTAATAACCACCATTTATATAATAATCACTTTACTGAATACCAAGCACTGCACTGTTTTTTTTTTTTTTTTTATAATTCTTCATGAAAATTATGCTTTCTAAAAGAAATGAAAATCATGTACATTTGCTCAAGTTTAAAAATGAAGAATTATAAAATGACAGATAAGAAATTTGCAGTATAAGGGACAATTTTAATTTGAAAGGTAACTTATTCAATGATATTTTATCTAACTTGAATTGAACAGCAATAAAATGGCAACTAAAAATTTTTGATTGTTTTTTTAACATCACATTTAGAAACAACATCAGGCTATTGGCAATGTACCACATAATGTTAAGCCTTGGTCAGTGATGATGACACCTGAACTAGTATTTCCCTCTCCAAACTTCCACATCATGCCATTGGAAGAACTTGGCCCTCCAATGGATTCAACATGCATCAGTCCCACTACATGGTGGGTCATTAATGACTTCAAGACTTGGAACTTATGAGTCAACAGAGTTGATCAATTGGAGTCAATGTTGAAATTTATGGCACAAGAGCCAAGTCAAACTTTGCTGCACCAAACAATATGTATCAGTGCTCTAGACATTAAAATATTTTAAAATTGGTTGACAAAAAGGAGGACTGAAAATAAAGAAGGATCACTAGAGTATCTTGGGGTATGTTAACCCATGGTAAAAACCATTAAGGTATCTCATGATTATGATGCCTGTACTTACTTAGAGAAAGCTATCCCCAGTGGGACAATTCTCAATACAAATAATGCAAGCTGTGAGTTCACAACCACAACCACTGGGCTGCCGTAGCCACATAAATATAAGAATTTGGGAAGGACAGAGAAATATTCAAAAATATAACATTCAAATTATTTTAAATTACATTATAAATTTCAGAAATTATATTCTGTTGTCAAAAGTTACAAATTTAACCTAAAAATTTTAATTAGCCAACCAGGGACTATTTATTTTAGTTAGATCACTTTTGGCAAACCAGATGACTTTTGGCATCGTACCACATCACTTTTGGCATATCACATCACTTAATTTTTTATTGGTTGCTTCAATTTAAATTTCATTTAACTTAAATATATTCAATTTCTTTTTTTTTTTTTTTTTTTTAATTTTGAGAAATAGGTGAAAAATCAAAATAATTTTTAAATCTCACCAACAATATTTTTTATTACTGCATTTGTAATTCAATTTGAATATTTAAACTTGTATCTTTAAGCAAAAAATAAACAGATTATATATAAAAATGTGCAACTTACTTTTCTGATATTATAAAAATCTCTGTGCGGAACTGCTTTTTGTGCTGTAAGCTCTGTCATTTCATTGAGCAAAACATGGAGTTGATACTTTAAATATAAATAGCTCAGACGTCTGTAGCAGAATGATTTTCTGTGATAAAGAAATAAAAAAAATCAGATATCGAACCTAGTTTTAAATGCTTTTGGCATGAATTCATTTCCTCTTATGATTTAAATTATAAAATTGATGTAAATGTAAATAAGTTTTTATTTATAAAAAAATATTTACATTTATATATATATTTATAATAATTATATAAACATATTTACTAATATATTACTTATATATATA
>BMAW01078595.1:86209-103079 GCA_019974015.1 Nephila pilipes | reverse complement strand
TATATATATATTTACTAATATATTACTTATATATATATTTACTAATATATTACTTATATATGAGCCGCTCAGAAGCCAATGAGGTTAAGTCCAAAACACAAAAATTGAGAAAATTAATGTTTTTTGATACATTAGTTTTTAAAATTCTTGGTTAATTAATTTAATTAGAAAAGTGTATTAAAGTCTTTTTTCGAGGTGTAAACTCTGCAAAAAAACAAGATATGTACAGGATGTGTAAATAAAAACGTAAGTATTTATTGAAATATTGACAGCATCTTAAAAATTTTAGGACTTATACCTTTTGGCAGTTGAAAAAGATAAGAAATTTATATAAAAATAATAAAATAACATTTATTGTCATAAGTTTAATGTTTATTCATCATAACAAACATCATAGAAGAAGAAGAATTAATTTTTATTTCAAAGTTTATGTAAAAAAATATTGATAAAAGGCAAATTATTATGCAATATATTCAGAAGCTATTAAAAAAAGGGCTGTCTAACCTAGAAAAAAGTAACCAACAAGTAAATCCTTTAATAACTAAGAAGATTATTATTTATTTCATCAAAATTTCCAAAAATCAGAAAATATCAAAAAATGGACTTAACCGCATTGGCTTCTGAGTGGCTCATATATAATTATATATATATTTACTAATATATTACTTATATATATAATTATATATATATTTACTAATATATTACTTATATATATAATTATATATATATATATATATATATATATATATAAAATTTAAGTAATATATTTACTAATAATAAGTAATATATTTACTAATAATAAGTAATATATTTACTAATATATTACTTATATTAGTAATATATAATAAGTAATATATTTACTAATATATTACTTATATATATAATTATATATATATTTACTAAGTATAACATACCAATAAACAATAAGATATCTATAGATCAGCAGTTAGGAAAAGTTAAATCATGGTAAACAATATAAAGCATTTAACTTGTTCTTTACCATTTAGAAAACTATAGCAGTTTTTTTAAAGTTATAAAAGTGCTTATTAAAAAAAAAATTAATGAATCAAGCTAAAAAATAAAGGAATCAACACTTCCAATGATCAAAAGAGAATTTACAATCAAAATATTTTTTATTAATTTCTTTTTTTCAAATATGTATGTATATAACACATGGATCAATAACTCCCGAGACTAACCCAGAGATGGCGCTCGTAGTAAACCAGTAACCAGGTCTTTCTAGAGTACTAACCTTTGCTTGAAACGTGTCAAAATTTTAAGTCGATCGGACCAGAAACAGCTGAGTTATCGAGGTTGGAGTAAAGTCGTTTTGTAGTTTGTTTAAAAAATGGAAAAAACCGAGTTTCGTGTTCTGATAAAACATTGTTTTTTAATGGGTAAAAACACCGTGCAAGCGAAACAATGGATTGAAAAATGTTACCCGGACTCTTGTCCATCAAAAGCAACGATTTGTCGGTGGTTTGCCGAGTTTAAACGTGGTCGTACCGACACAAATGACGCGGAACGCTCGGGTAGACCTGTGGAAGCCGTTACACCAGAAAATGTGAGTGAAGTTACAAAAATTATAATGAAAGATCGTAAAGTGAAGCTCCGTGAGATTGCTGAGATGACACAGATATCATATGGAAGTGTATTTACTATCCTTCATGAAAAATTGAGCATGAAAAAGGTTTTTTCCAAGTGGGTGCCGCGATTGCTTTCGATGGAACAAAAACAGCAACGAGTTGATGATTCAGAAAGCTGTTTATCGCTATTTACTCGCAACAAAAATGATTTCTTGCGGAAAAAAAAAAAAAAATTTGGGAAAAAAAAAAAAGATTTGGAAAAGCGTTGGAACGATTGTATCACCCTACAAGGTGATTAACAAAAGGTGTTATGTTGATGAATAAAAAAAAATTTGCAAAAAAAATGTTGTTTTCAATGTTAGTCTCGGGACGTATTGATCCATGTGTTATATATATGTATAGAGAGAGAGAGAGAGAGAGAGAGAGACAGTTTATTTAGTAAGGTATTTTTACTAATTAAAACTATAATGGTATGGCAGAGAATGCTTTGCAAATTTCTTGCAATAACTTTAAACAAAACAATAAAAGTCTGTAACTTCAAAAAAACTACTTTATATTTCAAAAAACATAAGGACAAAGTTTTTATTAGTAGTATCAAAATCTTGTCTAGTAAACATACACAGTAAGAAATAAAATAAATGAATAAACTTCACTTCAAACTTCTAAAATAACTTCATTTCAATTTCAAATTTATAAAAGTACAACATTTTTTTTTTTAGAAATTAAGTATTAAGTTATTGTAATACTTTAAATATTTTAATGTATTAAGTAATTTTAACATTTTATTACAAATTTAGTTTTCCAAAACATAAATAAAATAAATAGATTCAAAAGTTTATTTTATTAATATGAAGTATTCTTCACTGTTAATTTATACAATTATTTTTCCAGTCAAAAATAAAATACCAATCATTTGCAAGGATTTTTTTAAAAAAATTACATTTCTATGTATTATGCATGGTTTAAAATGTGAACTTATTTTTAAGAATGGTATTATCTAACATTTTAATAAATTCAACACTGTAATAAATAAACACAAGATAGTAAAACAATGTCGTAAAAACAATATTTAAAATGAATTATTTTTAAAAAAATGAAGGGCAGAACAATCAGTCCTCACCCAATATAATTACATGTTCACAAGATACAATTATTTTGTTTTGTGTATAAGACATAATTATTTTGTTTTAGATGAAATAACACTTCACAATTTAAAACAATATATATTATTTGAGACATTATAAATTTAATAAATTATAGATTTAAGCTTTCAATTTCAAATTATTAGGTACAAAAATTTAAACTTAATATTTATATTTGAATTTTAAAAAACCGATCAAAGCACTATATCTCAAGAAAGCCAACATCTGATGACATAGTTTGAACAAAAACAAATACATTAATGCATATTTTTTAATTCAAAATGATCAAGAAAAAATTTTCACCCCCCCCCCCAAGAAAATGGAAATCAATGCATTAATACTGGATATATTTAATTTAAAATAATTACTATCTAAAATGTAGCCTTTCAGAAACATTAGACCTAACCATTTCATGCACAAAACAGTTCTTGTAAAATCATATCAACCATGAAATTGTGCAATTTCCCACTGACCAATGAAAGTTGATACAATTCAAGCCGAATTTATACTTAATTTAGCCACCAATCCTTAACTTCATTCAAGTTAACTATTAAAGCAGACCTGTCCATCCCCAAAGACTTTGTGGACCACTTTGGAAACCCATTTTATTCCTGCAGCCACATTGGAAACATCTTATTAAGAAGGGCTGCATTATATATATGTGTGTGTGCTCGCGGAAATGATGAATTCAATGGCCGATTCAAATTCTCATGTTAAAAACTACTAAACTTTCACCTCTCGAGTTGTGAGAAATGACTAATCCTCCCAAACTTCTTTAGATAAATCAAGAACATTCTGCTATAAATTAAGAGAAATTACATTTTATTGAATTAAATATATTTAAACAAAATATAATTTAAAAAACTGTCCTACAGTTACAACATAACACTGGCACTAAATTATTAACGATCAAAAGACACCAAGCAGTCAGTCTGTCTGTAACAACACACTTCTACATCAAATATATTAGGCTTGCTGCAGACAGACTGGCTGCTATTTCGCATGTTCCGCGTGTCGCATTCCCTCCCTACATCTAGAAATGCACATCCACACTCTTCAGTAAGTCTGCTAGTTAGTTACTTATTGTGCATTGCCCAATCACACCAGATGGTCCGTGTGCTTTTTAAAACGAGCTTTGAAAATATTTTCTGAACAAGATTAAAGAAAAATTATGATAAAAGTTGAGTGAGGTAGTAAGATATTTCCATGGTTATAGGGTATGATACGAACGACTTATGATGGAATGTTCTTTGGTACTTTTATGTACAATAAAAGTTTAAATGTTTATTCAGATGGAAATGGGAATCTAACAGTACTTAAATTAATCTATGCTGTAGTATGCGATTCCTCAAAGGTTTTTTATTACGTCTCTTGGTCGAGCCTCACAATCTTTCAACTTTTTTGGGCATATCCACCAGTCATTAGATCTATAACATTATATTATGGTGGCTAACTTTGAAGTGTTTAAAAAATTCACAGCTCTGAACTCTTTAGTTTTATAGGCTTTCCACCAATCCAAAAAAAAAAAAACTGGATCTTTTAATTTTTTTTAATTTCTTATAAAAGAATAATCTGTGCTCAGTCAGAAACTTAAACAATAAATATGTTTCATTAAAACTCTAACAATGTTTGATTCTTTGCTTACCATTATTGGCAGAATACTGCAATGTGTAGTAACATTTTCTGGTTTGGTAAAAATGGTTGATACCATGGTACAAAAGGGTACTCACTAATAACTATTATAATTAGGATTTATATAATTTTTACACAAGGATACCCCCAAAACCATACAATTGTTCTATTACCTTAATTTGGATGTTTTCTATAAATTAGCATTAAGTTATTTTATTTTTTATTCAATAACAAATGAAGCAGATAATTTTATTGGAGAAAATATGATTAATAAAATATTCAATTCTGTTGTTTTACAAAACTTTACAAAAATCGTGATAAAAAATTTTTTTAAAGAACTCCACACAAACAAACAAAAAATTGTTTTCAAAATCACAATGAAAAGTCATACTCACTAGTTTTGAATGCTCTTAAGCACCTCTAAATACATTGAATTCAGAGAACTTTATGACCTGTCAAAAATAAACTATAAAGATAATAAAACCAAGCACTTATTTTAGAGCTCCCTTAAAAAGCAATAACTTATACACAGAAACAAACTTACAATGGTCCATCTGTTATCATAGAACATATGAGGTTCATATCTGTAACAAAAGTATTTAAACTTGGGAAAGGATAATCCAATCTACGCCCATCTTCAACATCCTCTTTTGTTCTGTACACTTGAACAACACCTTCTTCCATGTTGAGGACATAATTGAGGTCTTCTGGATAATCTCTTTTCCAGGGATCAATTTCTAGATAAATATTAAAGGTAGAAAGTCAAATTATAAAACAATTTATAACACATTCATGGACAGTTTTAAAATTTTTCATCTTTGTATCACTTTTTAGCAATGACGAGTATCTGATAGGACAGTTTATTTGTGTTTTCATATATTTAAACATAATATTGTGACTGCTCAAGCTGTCATTTATTTATTAATGGGAATAATCAATCATAATGGTTTGTATCATCACCTACAGACAGGATAAATATTTGACTGCTATAACCGTAAAAGAAAAATTTATTTTAAGTTTTTTTTATAATTGCTGGTTTTAGGTAGCTAAAATGAATAAATAACTCTTTAAAGGAGAAATACACATTTATATAATCATTAGAAAAGATGCACCATAAAATATTTCTATTACCATCAATTTCTATACCATAAGGACAATCAACAGGAGTAGAAACTAGTTCGGTAGTTTGAGGTTTCAGAAATCGACTGGTGACCGATGGAAATGACTGTTTGGCATATTGCATATACTGCTGTCTCAGTTTCAAGGCTTCGTGTATCAGCTTACCAGCTTGGCGTAAATCTTCCAGAGGAACCTATAAAATTAATTAAAAATCTAGTGATTATTATTTGAAAGATCTTAAGTAGTAATTTTGTAATATTTACATATAAATATATTAGTAATATTCATATCATTGAAGGCATATTAATTAATTGTGCCATATTAATGAAAATTTTACATTCTTTGGCTAGTCTGGCATAATTTTTTTAAAGAGGTTTCCAATTCAATTACTAGTTTAATGTGTACTGGTTACTATTAAAGCAGTTTAAGAATACAACCAGATATCGTAATAACTATATAAGTATTGCAAAGGGAAAAAAATTATACAAAAAAAATTCTAAATACAAAACTTAAAACTTTTTATATAGAGTGCCACAGATTAAACATTCACTATAAAATTCTAGAATAAATAAAATCTTTCAGTAAAAGTTACATACTAAAAAGTTACATATTTCCAAATTATCAAATAAACATTCCATTAAATTTTTTTAGCAAAACTACATTTTGAGGATTTTTTTTTTTAATTGAGTAGACATAAGTTTGATATAATCATCTGTGGTAAACAGAAATAAAAATCAGAAGGAAATTTAGTTCATAAGAAATTTTAATGCATTTTGAATGAAATTCATTAGGCAATATTTAGAACATCAACACAAAATTCACACGATTCTTGTACTAAATATTATTTGACAATGTTTAAATCCATACACACATAAGTTTTTAAATTTTTTCTTCTATTTTTATTGAGTTTTAACAGCACTTCAAATAACTTCAATTTTTGTATTTTAAATTTTTGTTGAAAAAAAATACCAGAACTTTTTAAATTGGCATTCAAGACAAATCATAAAAAGAATATTTATACAATAAAGTGATTGGTTAATTTCTGGCTTTATAAGGAGAAAAATGAAAGAACAAAAATTCACATTTTATTACCATTATCTTTAATGCATTCTAAAAAGTTTAAATAAAAAAAAAATGGGTCCGATATTACATCAATCGAAAAATTTCATAAAATTAGTTTCAAGATATTAAAATACAAAAATAATATAGGCTAAAAAAATTGAAGATTGATAGATCTTCAAAAATTCCATAAAATATTATGTGATCGTTAAGAAAGAGGAATAATTTAAAGAAATACATTTTTGTATTACGATATCCCAACTTACATAAATAAAAAAAAAAGTTTCTTTATTTTTACAAAAAAGTTCACATGGGACATATTTGATTTTTCATCAAATATAGCATTACCAAAATATTACTAGAAAATGTGCAGTACTAAAACTGTTTCCTACTTTTTCATTCCAGGGCTAAGAAAATACTTCATATGTTTGTAAAGTACATGAAAAAAAAATGGTTGAATTAACGATAACATCACACTGGAAAGCAATATAAGGTCCACTGGAGATTAACAGTGCAATTTTAAACCATGATCAAGTGACATATGGATGCTGGCATTCTCCCCCATTCCCAAATTCCACATCACACCAACATTAGAACTATAGCCTAACAGAATTCAAGTAATCAGTTCTACTACATGATAGTCATTGGAATGTTAACACTTTCATCTGATATTCTTTATATAAGGTATCAATGTGCATAAATCTCTTATTCTACCAATCAGCCAACAGTAGCAATGACAAAAAAAAAATCAAAAATGGTTTTAAATTTTGATTATCCAATTTATTTTTTAAATTCCTTTTTACTTATAAATTAAGATAATACATTACTAGAGATTAAAAGGTACTAATTTCTTAATTTTTTTTTTTTCAATCCACGAAAAACTTTTAAAAATTATATATAAAACAAACTTTGTAAACAAAGTAATATAAATGAAGTGCAATGTAACAGAAAATTAAAACATATTTCACTGAATAATTTTTTTTCAAATAAACATGTTTCATGTTCATGAATTAAGATTTTTACAAAAACAAAAAACATCTTACTCCTGAAGTATCTTCACCACTGACAGCTACTCTTTGGTAATGAGGAACATAATCAAATTCATTGATTTGAGATAAGATATCTTCATCAGGTTCTGTCCCTAATATACTTTTTTTCTCTTCTAGCTCTCTTTGTACTCTAAAAAAATCAAAATATTATTTACTAATAAAATTACAGATGAGAACTAAAAACAAATTTTGTAAAACTTGTCATAAACATTAAAAAAAAAAAAGTAGTTAGAAATGTAGAACAGATACAAACATTTTGATTCAATACTAAAAAAATTAAGCAATGAAAAATGTCATTTATATTAAAAAATATTGTTTAAGACTAAGGATTACTGAATTATACAACACTCTTTGACAGATGCAAAATTACTAAAAGTTAATACTTTAGAGTCATCATAATACATCAGCCAATAAGTACCCAGTCTAATGAACAAAACATAACTTTTTCAGTCAAATTCAACTTTATTTATCAACATAGTCTCCCTCAAAAGCGATGCAATCATTCCAGCGCTTCTATAACATTTAGATACCTTTCTAGAAGAACGATTTATCTTTAGCTTCAAAATAAATCGTTTGTTTCAATGATCACCTCCTCATGCGAGCCAAATCTCCTTCTGGCGAGTATTTTTTTACATTTGTAAATAGGAAATAGTCACTGGTGACCAAATCTGGAGAATAGGGTGGGTGCAGAAGCAATTCAAAGTGTCATTCGTACAATTTTGCCATCATAACCAAAGACTTGCGACACTGTGCACTGTCTTGGTGAAAGATCACTTTCTTTCTACGCATATGGAGTGGTTTCTTTGAAATTTCTTTGTTCAAATGATCCCATTGGGCCATTGCTACTGACTGTCTAGTCTATTTCAAGGTAATTGATAAACAAAATACTGTATGCATTCCAAAATATGGATACCATAACTTAACCAGCATTCTATTTCGCTTTTGACCGCTTTGGGCAAGGTTCACCGGCAATTATTCACTCTGTTGATTGCCGATTTGACTCTGACAAATAGTGGTGGGTCTAAGTTTCATCCAACGTTATGTATTGATGCAAAAAGTCTTTTCTTTTACCAAAACAGCTTCAAACAGCACGCGGAATCCTCGACTCACTGTTATTTTTGATGTATTGTTAGCACATGTGACACCCACAATAAAAACAGCTATCTCAAAGACAAATGTTCATACAAAATAAAATCTACAAGTTCCTTTGATATATTTAGAGTATCAGCTATCTCCTGCAACCTCATTTTATAGAAGGATAAAACGATTTTGTGAACTTTTTTCATTTTTCTGCTATAACCACCTCTTTTGGTGACCAGAGTATGGCCCATCATCGGTGCTAATACAACTATGTTTAAATTCAGCAAACCAGTCAATAATGGTCGATTTTCCTGCTGCAGAGTCTGGATAACACTTATCAAGAAATGCTTTCATTTCAACAGTATTTTTTTCCATAAAGAAGCAATGTTTTATCAACACACAAAATTCTTTTCCCCCCATTGTTTTGAAAATAAAAAAAGTTGTTTCACTAAAACTACTGTAACTTTTGAACCAAACATCAGATTGTCAAAAAAAATTTACAGCTACATTTTGAAGGTTAGTACTTTCTAAAAAAATATTTATTCTGAATTTGGAGCCCCATCTGTGGGTCAGACCAAGAACTTATCAGTTGATATGTTATAAAGAAAAAAAAATTATTTAGGAAAAGTTGATTCTAACAGCTAAAATAATCTATCTTAATTTTTAAGCATGCATAATTTTTAAAAAAAATTCTACATAGAATGTTTAAGTATTATTTAATAATACATTAACAGAAAATAAAGCAGCTTTACAATAAATCTTCAATCATGAAAATATATTTAAAATATTGAAATAAACAATGAGAATTTCGAAGCATTGCTTTTTTTAAAAAAAAACAATATTTCATTAAATGTTGCAAGCAATTAATAATCGAATTCTTAAAATGAAATAACTGTACAAGTCACTTTCACATATACATTATTACATCATGTTAGTAGTTTAGTTTGTTTCTGCACATTATACTATTATCCATAAAATAACTACTTAAATTTAATAATATCTGAAGATGATTTAAAATTCAGCAGTAGAGAAAACTTATTGGACAAATTCTGCCCATAATCCATAATTAATTACATTAAATTAGAACCCTAAAATAAAATAACTCGTCACATTTAAAAATAGTTAAGCAAAAAGCAATATTTAATCACACTTCACAGTAATTGATATGATTTATTTTATAACTTCTAAAAATATCTTGAAGGATAAAACATTCTTTAAAAACATTTCATGCTCAATTTTTTTTATCAAATTCAAAATTTTAAGTCTCATCTTCTCAAATTTTCACAACTAAAAAAGATTTAAATAAAAGGAACTCAATATATTTCTGGCATTTAGAGTTATCTGATTTTTTAAAAAAAATTATAGCAAGCATTAAAATTTGCCAAATAAATTTAATCTTCAAACAAGAAAAATAAAGATTATCACATTTACCTAGTACAAAGCTTTTTCTGTATAGCTTTTCTAGATTCATGAACTTCTATAGGAAAATGTGGCAATTCATAAGGTGCAGATATTTCATTAGCCATTCCATTTTCAAGAGTGTGATGCATAATACCTTTTGCTGCCTCAGCAAAATCATCATCATCGTCATCATTAGAAGGAGTTACTAGATCCAGAACTTTAAAATCCCTGGTGTTATCATCACCAGATTCACCTATATTAATATATTTTAATTTTTTGATTGAATATTTTTCCTCATCAAAATAAAAGATTTACATTGAAAAAATATTTATTCTAAGATGACTATATTTTTTTTAAGAAAATCCCTCTTTCTATATTATTTTATATATAATTACAATTTGATTCTTTCAAAATAATAAGTCCCAAATTCATTAACTGATAAACAATATTTAAAATATACAAGATATATCAATATTTCTGAATGTTTCAATTGATAACTAACTACAAACTACTTGGAACTTGTGCTCAAGATATCAACAAATTTTTTGAAAGAAATCAAACTTAATAAAACAAATATTTTTTCCTGCACATTTTATATATATTTTTGTTTAAAAATAAAAATAAATTTCAAATCACGGATGCAAAAAAAATCAATGAAAGAAAGATCTCAACAGTTAGTAACATTTTTACTTTTTCCATTAAAGATTATATTATCTTTATGTTCAGAATTTCCCTTTCATTCAACACAAAAATATTTGTTAACTCATTTATAGAAATGTTTGAAATTTCTTAAGTTACAAATAAGATTTCCAAATATACATTCTACAAAAGAATAATGTACTTAAATGAGGAAGTAACTCTTGCAGGACTTTATTTTATTACACTTAATTTAATGGTAATGTTTTATCTTTACTTATAGGTCAACTTTTTTTCAATTTCTTTTATGGACCTTTTTTCCCCTAAATTTTTCATTTTTTTCTAAAAATCTTTAAACTCAACTTGATTAACTTTCAATCAAAAACAAGATCAATTAATGATACAAAATGAAGAATCATTCAAAAAAAATTCTGTTAAATAAAAGTTGAATGCTAAATAAATATTTTTCAAACGTTGCATTTTCTTCCTATCTCAGTATGTTGAAAGAGAATAGACTTCATTATTTACCATTTACAATTAATTCTACTTAAAGCATAGTATCTAATTAGAAACTTGTTTAAAAAGCTACTACAATAATAACTTCACTAAAAATTTGCATTTTTTTTTTTTTCAACAATTTTAACAAACTTTGAAAGTTGTGTAACATTTAAATACCTTTGTCTACAACAACAACAAAAAAAAAAAAAAAAAACATTACACTTAATACCATTTTAAACAAATTGATAAATAAAATATTGCATAAAAAGTAAAATGAAAACGATTTCAATATTCAAGAATGCATGGATTACAGATAATCAATGCATTTTTGAATCAGGAAACCACACTAAATCCATTCTGTATGAAATTGATACATCGAATAAATAAATCAAAACAAAATGTATAAATATTATTCTTAGTGAAAAACACTCGCAAAAAGAAAAATAAACGTACCTGATAAAACAGAGCCATCCGTGCAGATGTCTAATGTACGAAGAACACTTCGAGTAGTATCATTCATAACTATTCAATATTCAGTTTTTTTTTATTAAAGCTAAGGATGAAATTACTGTCTCTTGTAAGGCGATTTGTTCACTATCTTAGTTTCTTGACTTTTCAAAATAAGTCGCACTTCTATTAAGTAATTTTGATAGAAGATCAAGAATTTAACTACGCACAAACTGTAATTGTTAAACAAAGTAATGTAAACAACTTATTTTCCACGTAAAAAAAAAGATCATTAGTCATATGGTTTCAAATTATAAAACAATTTTTACTGAAATCATGTATGTCTTTAAGCTACCAACATAACAAAACGAACAATTTTACATTTCATTGAGAATTAGTTTCAAACATTAACTTAAATACTAGCGCTTTCACCCCACTACCTCGGATTTTGACGTACTCAAGGCAAATGACGTATCCGCTGTAGGGAAAAAAAGCTTTCAAAATCTTACAGACGAAAAATATCAGCAGTGTTGCCATTTCGCAAGGCTTATTTATTGCGAAAAGAAAAGAAGTTTTGTTGGTTCAATTAACCATCATATATAATTTGTTCAATACTTAAATATATTTAAATATATCAATACATTCGATATAGAAATAGAATAAGAAATTCAAACTAAAAATTGTGAGCAAAATATTTTGCAAAAATTCTTTTCGTGAACTTATAACTCACGGAAAGAATTAATTCACCTGCAGCAGTTTTTTACAGAACCTGGCAACAAATGTACATTTAACACAAAAATGCCAAAACTAGTTTCGCTTTTTGCTCCGTCATGCCGCTTTTTGTGGCCGTTTTTTCAAATTTATTTAATTTTATTAATAATAAAGTTATATAAGATTGTATGAAATTTTTAGGGAAAAAGTTTCGCCATTGATTGAAAACTCACATTGATTCATTTATTCTTTTTGAAATAAAAAACACAACAGTCAAAATTAAATTTTTATGTCAATCATTAATTCCCTGGAAAAATTAGTCTTTTTTAAAATAAAAATACAAAATTTTATTTTTGAAACGATGGAACATATGTTATAAATTCATTAGGATTTTCTTTTTAATTAATAAAGCGAATATTTGAGCAAGAGTTTGAAAACAATTTATTCAAGGCCATTTTTTAAAATTTTCAAAAAATGTTTTAAAACCGTATGACCATTCTGAAAGGAAACATACATTCATTCTTATTAATTGCACGGATAACATTAATTTTTAACTGCAATTTATTAACAAATCCAACTTAAATAAATTGACAACTTTATCGCGAAAAAATAGTTATTTGTTATACAAGATTAATTTCCCGAAACAAAAACCGTGTTGTTTTGACATATTTTAATGCAAAATATGTGTTAGCAAAGCAGCATTTGCTAATAATTATTGAGAGCTGGTTATCTTTTGTAATTAAACTAAAAGACTGAATTTATGGAAAGGAATTTCTTGAAATATTCAACGATTCAGTAATATATGCAATAAATAAAAGTAAATAAAAAAAAATCCTGTTAATTTTTTCGATTCAAATCTTCCACAAAAAAGTATCGTAATTATATTCGAGCTTTTTTTTTTTAGTTACAAGTATAAATATAGGATATACGCTTAAGTTTTCTTGTCGATGAGATAAAAATCTAGGAAAAGTGGCTACATTATTTTTCTGTTTTATATATCAAATTTAATATTGAAACAAACACATATATTTTTAAGTATTTTTTTTTTTCAAAAGTGCTATTGATAATTTTATAAGATACAGATTTTACTGAAAAATACTGCTAAAAATAGTTTTATCCCGAACAGAAAGTATTTTTTATTATGCACTAAACTCTGAAAAATTAATTTTTTTCGACTTTTGGTAACAGGAAGCTAGTAAATTTTTTTTTCTGTACCTGTTCTGAAATAAATTCATACAGTAATAAACGTATTCAAAATTTATATCAAATTTTAAAAATGTGTTCTTGCTAGAAACTTAATTTGAGAGGTCATTGTATGTAATGTATATATTTGTCTTAGAATCGAAATTAAATTACTAAAACTAACTTAACAAAGCAATAAACAGATGATTTATGTCTGACAAAAGAATCCACAGTTAACCTTATCATTAAACAAAACGTATCTAAGTGTTTGGTGCTATTCAACAGATTACCAGAAATCAAAACAACTTGAGCAAACGATTTTTCATTAAAAAGTGACTAGTTTAGATGATGGCAATCAAAGCAAATTCATTTTTTTAAGTATAATTCATAATTTCACTGCATACATTGACCGTTTTAAAAGTATAAATCGTTATCCCTATTGAATGAATAAGAGGCCTGCTGTATTTGTTATTTTCCGGTGATTGCTTTATAATCGCATTTTCATTTCTCGTTGCATTTCTTTGAATAATCGCTTCATTCTATTTGCTTTTGTATAATCGTTTGAAATAAACTGCCTGGTCCGCAGAGCATATATATAAATAAATAAAAAGGAACCGCAGTATATAAATCGACCCAAACGGGAAAAGATCTGACTCCTCCCATATCATGTGATATCAAAAGGTTCTGTTTTATTCTCTGAAAGTATGAATTAATGTATATTCTTAGTGAAGGAAGAATCCGAGTGCTAGAATCCCTATTCCATTAAAAGATCTTATCTGATGCACCTTAAATCTGTCGAGGCTCGATGTCATCATTTTGGGAGGTTGTGGAAATTTGGAGAGGGAGGTGCTAGCTCTGTTGAGCTAATGTTACTTGTCATTTGACCGTTGTTAAAATAGCCAGTTTCGTCGTCAAAAGCTCTCGTGTTGCTTCTAAGTGCGATGGTAATAAACAATCATTCAATCAATCTGACCATCTCACATGACATCCAACTTTTCTAAGTATAGAATAACGCATCGTCTTAATAGGTTGCCGCATTGTAGTGTTAATTACGCTCCTGTACCCTTACGAATGCCATAAATATAGAATAATTTCATAAATAAGACTTTTAATAATAGTAAAAACCAAGTTTAAATTTTTATTTATTGAAGTAATAAAATTGACTTCAGGAAATATTCAATTTCTCCGTTTCTTCATTTGATGAAACAGACTCTCTTATGAAGTAGGCTGAGCCAAGAATCCTCACATCTAAAGACAGTCAAGTGACATAATGGGATGCAAATGAATATTTGATAATCTCAACCTTTAAGAAAGAATGTCAAATCGAATGGGCGTTCCATAAAAACTAAGACTAAAATCATAAAAAATTAAGAAATATATTTACAGCAAAAATAAAACATTCTTTTTAAAAATATCTTCCCTCAGATGATATGCAACGATCCCATCGGTTAATACGCTTTTCAAAACAAGTAGAGAAGCTTATTTCTGGAAGTTTCTTCTAAGAACCCTACACTGCTGAAGTAACGTCTGAATCTGTCTTATACTTTCTGCCACGGAGCTGCCTTCAACTTCGACAGCTACCAATTGCGAGATCTGGAGTGTTAGAGGATATGGCATGATTTTAATATTTTAGTTTACTAAGATATTGCTGAACAGAAGTAGAGATATGCGTACGTGATGTAATGTCCAATTCCCTACCAGTTCATAACGCTTTCTTGATATTTTTTGTCTCGAAATTTTCAAAACTGAAGCATAATATTCACCCTTCACAGTAGCTTTTGGAGGCGCAGCCTACTGATAGATAACACTTTTATGATCAAAGAAAATAATCCTCATGATCTTTCCAGCACATTGGGTTTTCGTTTTTTATTTCTTTTTTCTTTTTTTTTTTTCCGGAGGCTAACTCTGAATCACTCACTTCCATTTCTGTAAGGTAAATAAAAACAGTTCTTTAAACAAGCACGAAACTAGGAAAATTAAAGCATCTGTTTCGTTTAGAATATTTATAAATATTCAGTTAATATTTTGAAAAAATCACCTTCACTTTTATTTTTTACTATTGTGGTGTTGTCACCATGTAAAAAATAACTCTCTGTTTTTGTGGAATGCCCTTTGTATTGATTAGGTATCTGTTCAAATGTTGACTTCGTCATTTGATTGTGGCTCCAAATCATGATGCGCATTGGACATGTTAGTGAACATCGATTTTTTTCAAATAATAGTGTTCGGAAACTATTTCAGGAGGAATATAATATCGAACAAAAGTCTTCATTTATGATATTAATATATTGATTTATCTTTAATTTTATTCCTGCCCAGACCTGAGAATGGAAGTTCTTTAACTCTTTTTCTTAATTCCCGTTTGGTAGCTTCTCAGTCCAGAGAGTTAACAATCATTCTGCATCTATAGATTGATTAAAGATAATAATATTATATTATCTGTGAATGAACTCCGATTCGATTTCAAAAAGTTATCCTGACACGTGCTTGAATGCTGCTCGAGCGAATTAAGTGCTCGATTTAAGCGCAATTTGAATGTGATCTCTAATTTTATCACAATTATTTTTTAATTTGAATGCATGCAATAATAAATCAAAGAGATTTAAAGTTAAAATAAACTTTAATGATTCAGTAGGAGACCCACAACCCCAGGTATTCTGAACCGTATGTCTTTGTTTTTATTTAGAGTCTGGAGTGGTCTAACAAGTATGAGTTTAAGTTTATGTGTGTTGTAAAGAAAAATATTTTTTCAAAAGAACAATTTGCAGTGAAAAAACGTTTAACATGAAAAATCGTTAATGTGAAAAAATACTAAGGTTCCAAAAAAATGATATGCATTTTAACTGATTATACACCTTCTAACACAAAACAAAAATCTCTAAACACAAAAAGATTTCGCTGAGTATTGCGTTGAAATAAGCACATTTTGAACAAAATTCGGTGCTTTTAGAGTATATTTCACTAAGAAAATGTACGAGTATGATGGCAAGAATTCTTTGGATTTATAAAATATAGGGCAAAAAAAAAAAAAAAAACTGTTATCCCCATGGAGTCACCCACTACTGGAGAAATTGGCACGAAAACCTACCATTATATTGCTTAAAATGAAAATAATTTATAGATGATATGAAAATAATACAATATCGTGAAAAGTACACACAGCTATTTAGAGGGGTATTCGAATGGAGTAATGAATAAATTGATAAATTCATTCTGGAAAAGACTTTTCAAAAAATATATTGCGTTTTTTTTTTAAAAAACAACTTTTTATGTTTCCTTCAATAAATATATCATTATATATATATATATATATATATATATATATATA